>BCKG01000002.1:895203-1087498 GCA_001600535.1 Yarrowia sp. JCM 30696 | reverse complement strand
AGAAGCCTTTTTTCTCTTGACTCCCTGATCACCGCAGTGGGACACTAGTGCCCAGGTGACTCATTTCTGCTGGTCGCCCTTGTATTCATCATTCGCGCCACTACACAATTCTATCTTCACCTCTAGGGTTTTTTCACCTCAAGTTTTCCCGATAATCGGGTGGAGACGTTCTGCAACATAGCATTGAACACGTCTTACCTTACAGTGAGACACTTGGTAGTTTTCTCATATTCTATAAAGTTTAATGTATTATGTGATTATAAAAAAAAAAAGTGTCACAGGACCTCATCATACAGCAGTGATATTGGCCGTCGAAGTAGTGAGATTAATACATCAAATCAACGTGTATATCAGTATATGTCAATTACCCCCCTACTTGCTCTCATACGAGACGCACATGTTAGTCTGCTTTCCACTCATTTCTCGCCACCTGATTACTCAGCATGAACCTTGCCAGCACTCCCATCACCACTCCACAGGTACAGGCCAGATTACATCACCATAATCTTAACACCTCCACAATTGATTGACCATGTCCAATCCTCAAGAAATTAATGGTGAGTATGACCCGCTGACGACAATGATGACGTGGCACCTCTACGACATTCATTGATCCACGATTTGCGATCCACCCTCGATTGACAACACGATTGCAGTGGCACATCACCAACACTCTTCAATCCACATGGTTCTAACACAGGCGGCTCTTGTGTCGCAATGGTCGGAAAAGACTGCGTGGCCATCGCATGCGACCTCCGAATGGGCTCCCAGGGTCTCGGAGTGTCCAACGACTTCGAGAAGGTCTTCAACTACGGCGACAACGTCTACCTTGGTCTGACCGGTCTTGCCACCGACGTGCAGACCCTCCACGAGGTCTTTCGAGAGAAAACCAACCTGTACAAAATGGCCGAGGAGCGACAAATCGAGCCCGAGACCTTTGCCAACCTCGTGAGTTCCACACTGTACGAGAAGCGGTTTGGCCCCTACTTTGTGGGCCCCATTGTGGCCGGCATCAACTCCAAGTCAGAGAAGCCCTTCATCTGCGGCTTTGACCTGATTGGATGCATCGACTTTGCCAAGGACTTCATTGTGTCGGGAACGGCCTCAGACATGCTGTACGGAATGTGCGAGTCGCTGTGGCAACCGGATCTGGAGCCCGAGGACCTGTTCAACACGTGTTCCCAGGCGCTCATGTGTGCCATGGACCGAGATCCTCTGGGAGGCTGGGGAGCGATCGTTTGGATTATCACAAAGGACAAGGTGGTCAAGAAGTTGTTGAAGACTCGGCAGGATTAAGCATCATGAGCAACGAGTCATGTTGGAGGGGGCACGAGACTGGCGGGAACGAAGCGCCAGTTGGAACCCTCTGGTACAGCATGTAAATGATTATTTAATAGAATTTTTCTCTAAGCCGGTGGCTACACCATGGCTATTCTGATCTGTTCATCATGTGACCAGATCGTGTGCCATCTAAGGAGCTAGACTCTTGAGTCAAAAGGAGACCAAGAGATGAGTGTCTCAGCTTACTTATCGTAGATGGTCTTTAGTCGATCAGATAAAAGTGGGTATATCTATCTACTTGGGAGGGGCTGTTGTTCCACTGAAAGGGTCTGAGCTGTGTAAAAGAACAGGCAGATCTACTACAAGTAGTACACTGATGTCAGAGTAAGTCATAATAAATATCATTCACTATCGTAACGCTCGGAGCAGTATCCAAGCCAGCATCTGGTTTACTTGCCATTGCTTTACTGCTTCTTGTGGAAGGGCTGCTTGAAGAATTGGAGCATGGTCTTGGACAGGGTCCAGTTGACCTCGGGCTTGGTGACAAGAGGGTAGAGATCTCGAGAGGCCATTGTGAGTGTGGAGAGGTGTTTAGAGGGTTTGAGTGGTTGTGGTTGAAGTGGATGGGTTTGATGATGAGATTCTAAGTCGTCCACACTCCCTTATATACCTGAGAACATGCCTGTCGGAACGCCAAACACCGAACCAGCCTTCCGAAGCATTGTCTACGGAACTTGAACGGTTCCTACGCTTCCGGCATCTCTAAGGTATCGAAGCCTCACTCCACCCGCTTCTCAAGCCCCACACGCCGATCTGTCTCTTGGACACAGCCTCGAGTCTAACCTACAAGACGACACAGCCCTGCGATAAACAGTTGGCTGTGAGTGGACAAGAGCGGTTTCAGCGTCAGGAAGTCGAGACAAGACATGTTTTGACGTCAAATAATCTGTTTGTCAAGTGTAGCTGAATATTCTATGTTCAGTTGCTCCACTGTTGCTCCGTTTTGTTACCTCCTCCACTGATCTACACCCAGCCTTCGTATTGACGTCACGAACAAACCTACCGTTGCGGATAAAAAGCGCTCGACACAATGTATAGCGAGGAGATCATAGAGAATGCACACAGAGTGATGTAACATATGTCTGAGCCACCATGGCGGGTGGGGTGGAGTCACGGGTGTATCATAGTACAAGATAGGCATCTGGAGGTAAACAAGAGCTACGAAACAGTAGGACAGCCATAAGTACTGAATTAAAGAGATCAGAACTGCCAGATAATCATCCACACACAAGACGAAGGAACTGACCAAATACTCTTACGTATACTTCACCCACCCAGTCATTGTTTACTTGCTCATCTTTGCTTATCAGATGGCGCAGTTGAGGTAAACTTGAGGTGGGACTGGTGATGAGACAGTCTCATGACAGCAACAATAGTGGGTGGGAATAGGGTGGCAACAGTTGCTGATCAGATGAGGGCGGCTAATAGTTGCAGGAATTTCGTATCACATTCATATCTCAAGATCTTGTCAATCATTGGAGAGTCTGATCCTCATCTGATTGTCTTTAGCACCTGGTATCACAAAGACCACGAATAACGGGTAGATATCGTACCAGGAAGCCTACACTGTCTTCAAACAGGGCTACAGAGGCGAGTACTTTTATGTACATACTGAATCAAGAGAAGTGTAGTTCACTTGCATCTCTTTTAGTTAACAAGCTCAACTATTCAGCGAGGTCTCAACTATACCACATTAAGAGGCAAATAACATCTCAAAAGTGAAAACAAAGCACTGGAAGACGTAAAATAGCGAGAAAGGAATATCTCAACAAAAAACAGCATAGTATCAGTCGTTTTCAGAGTCCTTGCGCCACGCCAGGGTAACATTCTAAGCTGCTCTAAAACTCAATTACAGATGCACTTCAAAAATATGCATTTAGATACGCACCATTGTGGCTGGTGTGGCTGAGGCTAGAGCACTCTCATTGTCTCAATACTACGATACTCCTCTCCTTACTCAATAAGTCAGTAGTTTCTATTTACAATATATACACGTTTTATAGTCAAGCGGACTGCTCGGCGGGAGCAGCAATCACGGGAGCCTCGTATCGGGGCAGAGAAGACTTGCCGTCCTTCTCACGGGCCAGAATGTCCAGCAGAATCTTGTTGGGGCCGTAGGCCTCCTCGTCCATTCGTCGGGTCTTCTCGGCAAACAGCTTCTGCTTCTCGGTGGCCTTGGCTCGGTTCTGAGAGGCGTGCTCGATTCGAGCGGCTCGCAGACACAGAGTCAGCTGCTGCTTGACGTCGTTGCAGAGACCGAAAGCTCGAGGAACAAAGTCCTCTCTGTGGCACTCGTCCAGAGCCATAATAAGGGGCTCGCAGCCTGGGTTAGTTGGGTTCAAAGGTGGCATAAAGTACAGACCGTTGCCAAGGCATTGCTGCTGGCTGAGGGTTCGATCTCGAGAATGTTCTTAGTGCTTCTTAGGAGCAGTATGGTCAGCCCAGAGGTGGCATTCATACTTGTAGCAGAAGGACGGCCCTCCTGCTCCAATTTTAGGATCCACACAAGCTCACCACTCCAACATAAGCTGATGTGACACAAACACAGTATTGCCCTGGTGGTGACCTTGTAGTTGCCTGGAAAGCATACAAGCCGAACCTCCTCTTCTCTCACGTGACCCTTCAACCTTTCTTTCTCCCCCCCTCTCTCTACTCACTCTTGAATCGCTCTTCCTGAACCTGGGGATGCATGTTGTGAGATTGGTTGTGTGGTGTGACAAGCTAAGAGTTCTTGATGCATATATCGAGGCGTTGAATTTAAGGTTTAAGGAATTACGTAAGCACAAATTAAAGTTCTCTTTCACACGTGCCGCAGGTTCGATTCCCCGGGTGTGCAATTCGCTACTTGTACTCTGAAAAATGAAATATTAGATTTGGTGAAGTGCAGAAGGACTCTCAGACACATCAGCCACCCCAGCCATGATTGACCAGGAGAAACGAGCCGCTGATCTCAAGCGACGCAAGAACCAGATGCTTCTGTTTGGCGGAGCCACTCTGGCCACCCTGGCTTCTTGTCGACTGACTGCCAGAGGTATTTCCAGCAGACGATGTGAGTATTAAGGAGATGTGCAGGTTGATGAAGAGAAAGGAGAAGTAAATGGTTTGATTCATGAGTTACACGTCGTCAACGACCTGTTTCTACCGGATCACTTTCCTCGACAGCTTTACTATATCATCAAGCCACCTGATCAATGACGTTTTGTTCCAGCCTCAACTAACTCAGACCTCCCCCAGATGTTCCAGGCCAACCACATGCCCCCACAGTCGGATATGGTCAAGGAGGCCGCCATGGCCGTGGTCTTCGCCACCACTCTGGCCCTTTCTTCCTTCAGCATGGTTGTTTTCGGTGTGGCATGGTCTCAGGATGTCACTTCTCTCAAGCAGTTTGCCCTCAAGATGAAGGCCAAGATGGGAGCCCAGCAGATTGAAGATGAGATCCGAAACACCCCTCTGACCCCGGAGGCTGAGGCGCTTCAGGAGCAGCTTTCCTGTGCTTTCAAGAAGGATTAACGCGGAGGAAACTTGTATATAGTATTATGACATTGACAACTGGTATGTGAACGTTGAATGTAGAGCTATGGATTGTGCGTTGATGGTTGGCTTCTACTTGTACAGCGATAAAAACATACAAGTACTTGTAAGGTACGTCCTTTCACACGCTCTATAAACACATATAATACATACATAAATATTACTTCGTCGCTCTCGCCTCCTTTAGACATCCTCCATGGTAACATCAAGAGACGCAGCCGTGTCAGGATCCTGAATAGAAGCTGCGGTGACAGCAGCAGCAGCCACCTCGAGATCAACAGAGTCGACGGGGGCCTCAGCGGTCGTTTCTCCAGCCTGCTTGGCTCTCTCTTCATTAATGGCATGAACCGCATCCAGAATATGGGGTCTCTTCTTGGGCTCGATCATCACCTCGTCCTGCTTATGGTGCAGTCTCATGGGCTTGAGCATGATTCGTTCGCGCGACTTGCCCACGTACTCGCCAGTGGCTCCGTTAAAGTACATTTCCGAACCCACAAGTTCAGTCCATTGTCCCTCATACGCACTATCACCAATCTTGACGAACGGTTTTTCTTCAGTGAGACCGGAAATCTGAACTGGTGCGTTGGAAGACACTTTGCTCGAAGCTCCAGCCTTTCGAGACATGGGGGGAACGTTCAGGGGAATGAACACGGACTGTGTTAGTATCGTTCGAGACTCTACGTGACAGCACATACTACCGACATGATGATCAGCTGCGGATCCATGATCGAGACAGTTATATTACTCTCACGTGGCATCTCACGTGGCGTTGTATCCATCTATATCCACGCCTCTCGGCCGTAACAGGCTCCCTATTTACTCACTACTGTGTCGGACTCCACCTCGGCAGCGGCAGCCTCGGCAGCAGCCTTTCGAGCCTTGATATCTTCCTCAGATCCGGGATCGAAAGGAACGTCTGTGTTAGAATTGAAAAAACGATTGATCGTTAAGAATAAACGTCAAACGAGACAGGAAAACACCACAATGCAGGTTGACAGTAACAGCCTGTTCTGCTTCTGTAGTTGACGGTCCCGTCTTCCGTATGTTTGTACTCACCAAATCCCCAATGCATAACCTCTCCCTCGCTCAAATAATCCACCTGACCATGGGACTTTAGCTTCCACTCTCCACACAGTCCTCCCTCCTTCTCCACCTCAAAGGTGTCGAGAGAACACACGCCGGTTCGAATGTCCAGCGAGTTGTCGCCCACCAGAGCACGTCCCAGCGCAATTCGAGGAGCAGCATGGGACACGATGAGAATAGTCTCGATTTCAGGCTCCTCCTTGTTGAGTTTCTCAATCAGAACGTTGAGAAACCGCTGGGTTCGCTCGTGAAGCTCAGCCTCGTCTTCTCCGTCGTCTCCAGCCACCACAAGACTCTTGTAATCCTCGGCAACTCGGGGGAAAAAGCCCTTGAGCACAGTGTTACTGGCAGGCTTGGGATGAGAAGATCTCTCTCGCTTGAACCACTCTCCGCATCCTCCCTCGGGGTAAATGGCGAGATCAAGATGGTCCGCGGTCGGGGTCGCGGTCTCGACACATCTGTAGAACGGAGAGGCGTAAATTCGCTGGATAGGAGGCTTGATGTCCTTGAGATACTCGCCCAGCTCCTTGGCCTGAACAACTCCCTTCTCAGCAAGAGCAGGATCACTTTCAATGCCTGTGGGAGACGGGGGAATGGGCTGATCGGTCAGCCAGTTGGCTCGAAACCCGTGACGGGTGATGTAGATGGTTTTCACCATGGTGGTTGTAGTGTCGTGGAGGTGTAGATGTTGATGGTGATAGGAAACTTTGATTGAGGTGGTGGACTTTGTTTGGAGACAAAGACGCGGGGTGTAAAGTGGTGTAACGTGGTGTGAATGGGAGATGGGAGCGAGGGAAAGGGGACTGAGGGGGTATTAATAGAATTGAGATGAGTTTGTGTTCGAACACTGGTTTTACGACAGAATGAAGGTGGAATTTTGACAGCCCACGTGGGTCAACTAAAGCCAACAAATTATGGGGCTTATTAGTGAGATGGAGTAGTTAAGAAAAACACTGAATCTGGTAAACAGCCAGAAAAACGAGGAGAGTAAGAAAAGGCCTTCAAAACCATCTACAATTAAAAATCCAAGGATCACTCAATACACAAAACACTCCGTTGAGACTATATACATTAGGGGTAGAACTGCTTGTACTTGTAGATGTAGTATCCCAAGTTGAGCGATCCAAGAACGGCGAGACCGACAGGAACGGGCTTGATACCGGCCTTGATGATTCGGGGAATCGAGGCACCGAGAAGAACGGTGGACGCACCAATGGCGGTCTCAAGACCCCAGTCGGCGTTCTTCTTGAGCAGAATGGCGGCAGTCAGGTACATGCCCGACACGGCAAGCCCTCCGTACAGAGAAGGCTTGGAGCCCTTTTTGCTAGGTTAGTAAAAGCGAATGTGGGGGATGTTAATGACACTGTGTCAAACCCATCGATATTCATAAAGATAACGCATAATTGATCACACACGTTGGTTCAGTTGCTGTAGTTCGAATCATTATACCGAGGGTGGGAAGTTGAGGAGACAGCACACAAGTAGGGGCATCACCAGTTGATGGAACAGACAGTTAATCAATTGGTCGATCAATCGGATGATTAGTTGATTGATTGCTTGTTGACCACTTGTTGACCACTTGCTCAATCACTGGATGATATACTACTTGTACCACTGTCACATCTTCATCATTGTACTCACATGTAGCCCATGACGCCGCCGAGTCCGGTGAGACCGGCCATAGTGAAAGCAGGATGTTCCTGGGTTAGTACTGGCTTTCAAAAGCCCCTAGATGGGCTTCTTTTCGTCGAATTGTTGCGTTTTCATGCTCACCATTTTTGAGGTGGTGTGTAAAAGAAGAGATGGTGCCTTTTCTTTCAGCTTATGAGTGGTTGTCCAGCTGGAGTTTAACCTTGAAGAAGCGGTTGAAAGAAAAGAGTGATGGTGATAGGAGGACGTTTGAAGGGGTATGAAGTACAACCAATTCGTAATTAACCGTTAAAGGGGACTATAGAGAACTATGAGAAACTACACATGACCCTATCAAGCGCCAATTTGCTCAATTGCACCGTCTACAGCCACCTCCTTCTTCAAACATCAAGGGCAAGATTATGCACGTGTGTGGCGTTGCTGACAAATTGTGGCGCATAAAGGAGAGCCAAGAATGGATGACTAATTGATTTCTGGCCTTCAAGCCTTGGTCAGGTTATTTCCTCTCTTGAGGTCTAAACATGTATGGTCTGATTACATAAGCTATATGAGGGTTGTACTGACTTACTTCTCTTTTTGCCCATTTCTGTCCATTTCTGTTCAATTTCCATTATTTCTCTATAACCCTACCGGTAGCACACACTCTCACCTACGTCTCTCTTCTAACCAGCCAACAACTTAGTTGGTATTCCCTCAGGCTGGTTTGGCAAGCCCTGTTCGCCCAATTCAACCGTATCAGTCAGCCCCGTCCAGCTTTGTCGATCGTTGCTTGATCTTCAGATCGACATGTTAACGTGATTACCAGAATTGTTCCATACGTCTAGCGTACGAGCACTTACTGGTCTGCCGACGATGCTGATGTATTAATAGAGACATAGATTGAACGTCTCCAGACGAAATAGGCACATCCCTTAAAAGCTACGACCGCTATGCACTCGCCCTGAGCGTCTATACTCTGTTCGGGGTATGCTTTCAGCAAGAATCATGAGATGAGAGATGAGGATCTAAGTCGCTCGTCCTGTGAATAAGGGGTGACATATAGTCGCTTTATTACCAGATTCACGTACACGTGTTACCGAGATGAACTCCTTCCTCTGATACACCCATTCCTTATCTGACTTACTCTCTGCTATTTGATCACACTGTACATCATACACCGCCCTTGAACCATCTTGTGAATATACTCTTTCCGCCGTGTGACTCGACGGTTCCGTCTGCAAGCGATATTACGTCCAATCGGGGCCCCTCCTCGCACTACTGTGGCCAAGACCACCCCTGCCCAGAGCCTCTCTCTGGCTTGTTGCAGCCTGCCATGCCATGTGACATTGCCCCATGGAGAGAGATAAACAAGATAACAGGCTGGGACTCTCCCATGGCCACAGCAAAGTTCGGGAGTTGCTATTTTGGATCAGAGTGAGATGGGACGTACGTTTAACTCGGTGTAGATTTGCTCGCCTGCATTTTTTGCACCCGCTATATATTTCCTGTCATTCTGTCTTTCTCGACCACTCACTTTTTCAAGCACCGTTTTCATTTGACGTACTCCGACAGATAAGCGAGTCTTGGCGAACTTTATACTCCAACGACAAGATCACGCATTTTACAACAAACCTTTCACAACACGCGCACTTGAAGTAACGCTCACAAGCGCACACACACTCTCTCTCTTACACACACACACACACACACACCACCCACCATGTCATCTGACGAAGTGTACCGATCTACCGGTCGAGGAGGCGCTGGAAACATTGCGCCTGTGAAATCGTTCGAACAGCCCTCCATCGTCGAGCTCAACCCCGGCGAAGGCACCCCCTACATCAGCCAGGAGGTCTACACCACCGGCCGAGGAGGCGCCGGCAACATGCAGCGAAACGACAACCCCGAGCTGACACGAAAACTGCAGGACGTGGAGCGTCACGAGGAGGAGCCCCAGTTTGGCGACAACGATCTGTCCACGGTCATGTCTTTCGGCCGAGGCGGCTACGGCAACATTGAGGCTGCGCGAAAGGCCGAGAACAAGAAGAAGTCGCTGTTCCAGCGAGCCAAGGACGCCTTCACCCACCACTCTTGACTCCCTGACGTGGAAGAAGAAAGTGCTGGAGGTGAACCGGAGGGCCAGACTGAGACTAATCAGGCTGAACCCGCCGAATCGTGGCTCACCTCGTGGTACAACCATGTCAAGAGTTATTTCTGGTCCTAGGACGGCCGTTATTTATATGCAGACAGCTCCCTCTAACAGCTGCTGTATTTGTTGTTGTATTTAGCTAAAATCATTAATGTGTATGAGAGGGGACCAGAAGGCACTGGCTGCTCAAGGTAAACAATACTAGTGCACACTACTGTCGCTAAAAATACTAGCGTCAAGTGGAGAGATAGAAGGTGCGAGTGTGGTGAGACAGGGGTTGATTAATTACATATTGCCATCTTCACCTTGTGAAAACGCGAACTTCGTCTATAGAATTTCTCCTATTACTTCTGGTAGACCCCTTACTAAGGCACCATTCAAAACAGAGGAGCTGTTAGGGTCCAGAGAGTAGATGTGGCTTGAAAGAAGGTCTTAGGGGTGTTCTAGCAGGGTCAAAATGACAGGAAAAGCCTTTTATTTGCTAGTAGCCTCTTTGGATCCCGAGAATCGCTGGTTTCTCGAAGGTACCCCTTAGTTGACAAATACACTCATCTCCCAACTAATATACTTGATACCCTGGCATCTCGATGAAAGGCAAAACAATGAGTCTAAGAGGGTGCATAATAAAGATAATATCAGAAAGAAACTACAATGTGTGTTTTTGTGGCCCTTAAACTGCTCAGAACTGCTCTTCACCTCCAAAAACACCCCATATCCAGCTTCACACCTTCGTCTGAGTTGAGCTCTCCTCTTCATGCAACTTTTAACTTCTGCAGGTCAAAATATCATTATCAGAAAATATCAACCGAAATCTCTGAAACATCACAACTAATTCCACACAACCTCAATCACAATGTCCTTTGGCGGAGGAGGATTTGGAGCACCCGCTAACAACGCCTTTGGCAGCAACACATTTGGATCCAAGCCCGTAACGCCTGGAGCGTTCGGCAAACCGGCGGCTTTTGGAGCCCCAAGCTCGTTTGGATCCAACAACAACACCAATGCTGGTGGAACAGGAGCCTTTGGAGCTCCATCGACCGGCGCATTTGGCGCAAAGAGCGGTTTTGGCAGCAGTGGAGACAGTCCCTTCAAGCCTGCTAGCAACCCCTTTACAGGAAGCAGTCCGTTTGCTGCCTCCAACAACAACAATAACAACAACAACAACAACAACAACAATAACAATAGTGGAGGATCAGGTTTTGGTAGCAATACCAGCGGAGCTTTTGGAAGTAACCAGAGTGGAGCTTTCGGAAGTAACTCAAGTGGAGGTTTTGGAAGTAACTCGACGGGGGGTTTTGGAGCCAACAATAATGCCAACAGTGCCTTTGGCAACAACAATAACAACAACACTACCAGTGCCTTTGGAAGCAAACCGGCAACTACCAGTGCGTTTGGAGCTCCTAGTAGCTTTGCATCAAACAATAACGCTTCTGGAGCATTTGGCAGTGGAAACACCGGTACTGGAGCATTTGGCAGTAATAACAACGCTACCAGTTCCTTTGGCAGTAACAACTCTGGTACCAGTGCCTTTTCCAGTAACAACGCCTCCGGTGGATTTGGAAGTGCCTCTTCTGGTGCTTCTAACCCCTTTTCGGGTGCTGCTTCGAGCAACTCGCCGTTCAACCAGAACAAGTCGCCTTTTGGACAGTCTGGTTCAACGTCAGGTTTTGGCAGTTCAGGGGGTACAGAGAAGTCGCCTTTTGGCAACGCTGCCAACTCTGGAACAACTAATTCTGCATTTGGCAACACTGCTAACTCCGGCACTTCTGCATTTGGCAACTCAGGTTTCGGGTCGGGAGGCATGTCTTCTCTAGGAGACGCTCTCACAGTGGCCAAAAAGGAGCCTACCAGTGCATTTGGAGCTTCCGCCTTTGGAGCTCAACCCGCAAGCGGCACTGGAGCTTTCGGTGCTCCTGCTGGCGGTACCGGTGCGTTCGGAGCTTCTTCTGGCGGTACTGGAGCGTTTGGAGCTTCTTCTGGAGGCACTGGAGCGTTCGGAGCTTCTGGAGCTTCTGGAAGCACTGGTGCATTTGGAGCTTCTGGAGGAACTGGAGCATTTGGAGCTTCTGGAACTTCTGGAGGTACTGGAGCATTTGGAGCTTCTGCCTTTGGTCAACCTCAAAAGACTGCTGCTGATTTGGCGTCTGTGGAGGTCGAGGATGTGCCTCCCAACTTTGTCGAGGTGTTCAAGATGGATTACTTTACGCCTGGAAAGATCCCCGACGTGGCACCTCCTCCTCAGCTGTGTCAATAAGGTGTGAAAGGAGGGATTGTAAATTATAGAGCCATAGAGGTGTGTCTGCACATCGAATGTATATTAACGAATGATGATGATTTGAATGATGATGATTTGAATGATGATGATAAGGGTCCCCTGGATGCCGTAGGCAGACGGTACCGTAGTTTATGCCATAGTCAGGGTTAGTCAGGGTTACGAATCAAAACAATGGATCATAACACAAAAACAATACCACTGTACAAGTACTTCTCACACACAGAAACAAATGATTTGAAGTAATTATACCATATTCATACCTTCTCAATAGCAGCTTACTACTTACGTAACACACTCAACTCCAGTTATGCACGCCACCAACGCGAACTGCACGCGAAGTCAATAAACGAAATTTCAAAACACATCAAAACGCAAAACACCATCAACACCCAACAATGAAGGTGCTCTGTGTGGCGGAGAAAAACAGTGTGTCGAAAGCTGTGGCTGGGATTCTCGGCGGAGGGTTCAGAACCAGAGACTCTCCAGACAGATTTGTCAAAAACTACGACTTTCAGTTTGATTTTCCAGGATGGGGGACGTGTGATTGCACCATGACTGCTGTTCGAGGACACATCACAGACTCTGAATTCGTCAATGGAGACGCCATGGAGTTCAAATACCCGCCTGAGCGACTCTTCACCGAACCACTGACCACCAAGGTGAAAAAAGGCAAACAAAATCCAATGGTCAATGTTGCTCGAAACATTACTAATGAAGCCCAGCATGCTCGCAAGCTGCTGATTTGGACCGATTGTGATCGAGAAGGAGAATACATTGGGTGGGAAATCGTGCAGGAAGCCATCAAGAGGAACCCCCGGATCGAGGTCAAACGGGCTGTTTTCTCTGATCTCGAAAGAAGCCATGTTTTCCAGGCTGCCAGAGATCTGAAAGAACTGGACATGAATGCAGTCAATGCTGTGGCTGCTAGAATGGAAGTCGATTACAGAACGGGATTGGCGTTCACAAGACTGCAAACGCGCCATATCCAGGAGAGAATGGGAATACACAAGGAAAAGGTGATTTCCTACGGGTCTTGTCAGTTTCCTACCCTGGGCTTTATTGTCGACAGATACCTTGCTCGAGTCAACTTTGTGGAGGAGCCGTTCTGGTACATGACTCTGAAATGCAAGGTGAAGAGGAAGAACATGGCCTTGACGTCGAAGAGAGGGCATATCTTCGATAGAGCGTCAGCAGTGGCTTTATACGCTCGAGTGTGCGAGTCAGGAGTGCTTCCTAAAGTCACAAACCTGACCTCCAGACCCACCTCCAAATACAAGCCGTTTCCGCTGACTACAGTTGAAATGCTGAAACTGGGCTCCAAGTCGCTCAAACTGCCTTCCAGCAAGATTCTCAAACTTGCTGAAGATCTGTACCAGCAGTCGTTCATCTCGTATCCACGAACGGAAACAGACCAATTCAGTGACGACATGGATCTCAGACCGTTGTTGGAGAAACAGAAAAACGACCCTGGTTGGGGAGAATACGCTGCGACTTTAGTTGATGGAGACGCTTTTAGTACTCCTAGAAAGGGCCGTCACAACGATAAAGCACATCCTCCCATTCACCCTATTGCAGCATGTCAGAACTTCAGTACTCCTGACCACAAGAAGGTGTATGAGCTGATTACAAGACATTTTCTAGCCTGCTGCTCTAAAGACGCAAAGGGTCAGCAGAGTACTGTGGAGGTGGATTGGCACGGGGAGCTGTTTTCTGCTACAGGTCTCGTTATTAACGAGAGAAACTTCCTAGAAATCTACCCTTACGTCAAGTGGACTGGATCCGGAGAGCTTCCTGAGGGTCTTGAGGTAGGCAAGGAGCTCAAAATCGTGGAGAGTATGCTTGCTGAAGGAAAGACGACTCCCCCTAAACTGATCACTGAACCCGAACTACTGTCTATGATGGACGTGAACGGAATTGGAACTGATGCTACCATGGCTGAACATGTCAACACAGTTATGGCACGAGAGTACGCGTTTAGATGTGATACTCAGATGAGGCCCAAGGATAAGGGCGAGTTTATCGCTCCTGGACCTCTAGGACAGGCTCTAGTTGAAGGCTACACTTCCATTGGTCTTGATAGGTCTCTCACTAAACCGTTTATCCGTCGCGACTTTGAAAGCGAGCTGAAACAGGTGGCTGAAGGTCGAGTTTCGAAAGATGTGGTTGTTGAGAATGCTCTGACGTCGTACAAGACCATGTTTGATTTGACGAAGGCACAGATTGTGAAGCTAGAGAGAGCTGTCAGGCAGAGGGTGGTGTAGAGGAGAAGGAAAGAGGAGAAGCAATGAGAAGACTACATACTATTTATTCTGTACAATAATGCAATACATTAATACGATACACCACTTAGGCATGCCTATACCCAAGACTCGATGTTCCACTTCCAACACAAGACTTGATACCCCATATAAACCATCCTGGTACACTGGATTCATATATACTGTACTACTTCAAACAAACAGACACCCAGTCTTCTACCCATTCTTCACATAATATACACACCCTCATCTATATACACCTAAACTCCAATATCCTCGTTCCACTCCTCAGGGTGAGCAGCGATGAACTCGTCCATCAGCTGCTTGCATTCTGCGTTCTTGAGGTTCACCACCTCGACTCCTCGAGTTCGCAGGTAGTCCTCACCGCCCACAAAGGTGTCGTTCTCGCCCATAACCACTCGCTTGACTCCAAACATGAGACAGGCGCCAGTGCACATGTCGCAGGGAGACAGGGTGGTGTACATGGTAGCGTCCTTGTAGACCTTTCCAGCGAGCCGACCAGCGTTCTGGAGAGCGTCAATTTCACCGTGGTGGACGGCCGAGCCGTGCTGGATTCGTCGGTTGTGTCCTTTACCGAGAACGGTGCCGTCTCCAGCAACCAGGACAGCGCCAATGGGGATTCCTCCCTCGTTTTTACCTGCATTAGTAAGAAAATCGAAAAAGCTGATTTTAGGCGGCAGAAAAGAGATTTTCGAGATCCAGCACTTTCAGCGTGTTCGCCGCGATTTACTCACCCTTGGTGGCCTGCTCGATGGCCATGGCCATGTATTTCGCGTCGTCCAGAGCCATGTTGTTGATGAGAATAAGATGAAATTTCACTCGCCAAAAATCCAAGATAAGCGAAGCCTAAATCGGATATAGAACGTTAGCGAGTACGGAGTCCGAAGAGAAAAGCGGGGTCAAATGGACGGTTCTGAGGGTGATTTGACACGGGAAAAGAAGGAAATCTGGTCATCACGTGACCAGCTCGCCGTCCCAGCTCTCTATTCGTCTCCGTCTCATCTGCATCACGTGCATTAGCGAGGCTATAGATGGATACGGTTGATATGGGGTAAGTTCAGCTCGGAAGAGCCGGTGGATGTGTCAGATGGAGACGAGATGAAGATGGAAGGTGTAGCCGTTGGGCGACAAGAGGGTCTAAATTTTAAGAGGTGTGTGGTACGGATACGGTACGGATAGGTTAAGAGTGTGGAGCAGGTGTATGGTGTGATTTTAGTGCTTCTCAAGTCTTTAACTAGAGTGATAACTGAAAAGAGTTGATCTGTCAAGTAAGAGTTCTCAAATACTTAAGTATTGGAAGGGGTAATATTTGGGTAGTCTGTTAAGATATAGGCAACGTCAAAGCAGTTTTTTAACAGAAATCAACGAAACAGCGATTTCTGTATCATTTGACCCGTTTATAACCCTCCCAATAACCAACTCCATGCTCTAGCTACTCCACAGCTCTAGACTCACCTCGATAGACTCGTTTTGGGAGTTGAACATTGTGGGTGTGTGTGGCGTTTATACTGAAGGTCATGTGGAGACACTGGATAGTGATTATTCATCAATGGGAAGTTTGTAGCGAAAGCGAATATATCAATCTGAAGCCAACGATAACAGCTGACTAATCAAACCAACCTGGAGCCTCAAACTCCACCTCAAAACTCCAGATCAACTCCTTGGTCCTCTGTCTGGACATTTTTTTTAGCTTCCATGCGAAGACCTTTTTCTCTAAAACATGATCCATAGATTTCCAGAGTGCCTGAAGTATGGACAACAACTACTGCTGGTGGCAAACATATTATTGCCAATAAAAACTGATTGGTCACGTGACATAAACACGGTATCTTCTACGAACGTGCTATATTTGCGTCCTCCAATGGATGGTGGATCTGGCGAATCCACTGTTGATATTTCCCTCCCTACTAATAATCTGTTCTTTTGTTAGGACAAGGCACAAGACATGCACCCCACATTAACCGAGGTTGATGGTGTGGGCGTGAATAGTGATCGAAATCGCCCGAAAAAAAGCCCAATCGATTAAATTGACCCTGTACACCCTACATCAACATCCGAAGCTCGTTTATTTCTCCCCCCTTATGGCTCAGACCCCCACCACTCCCCCACACCCCGCACTATTAGAGTTAATCACAGTCCTCTAACTGCTTCACATCTACACCCTACTTGCAAGACCATGGACTTTTTCCGACGGCACCAGAAAAAGGTGCTGGCGCTGGTGGGCGTGGCGCTCAGCTCGTATCTGTTCATCGACTACGTGAAGAAAAAGTTCTTTGAGATCCAGGGGCGGCTAAAGTCCGAGCAAACGGCCAAACAGAATCTCCGACGCCGATTCGAACAGAATCAGCAGGATGCAGATTTCACCATCATGGCTCTTCTGTCGAGTCTCACGACCCCGGTCATGGAGCGGTACCCGGTCGACCAGATCAAGGCGGAGTTGCAGAGCAAGAGAAGACCCACAGACCGTGTTTTGGCGCTTGAGAGCTCCACTTCGTCCTCGGCTACCGCCCAAACCGTGCCTACCATGACCAGTGGCGCTACAGAGGAGGGCGAAAAGTCAAAGACACAGCTGTGGCAGGATCTCAAGCGAACGACCATCTCACGGGCGTTTTCGCTTGTCTACGCAGACGCCCTGCTCATTTTTTTCACGCGTCTGCAGCTCAACATTCTAGGACGACGAAACTACGTCAACAGTGTGGTTGCTCTGGCGCAACAGGGCCGGGAGGGCAACGCCGAGGGCGCGGTGGCACCTTCGTTTGGCGATCTGGCGGAAATGGGCTACTTTGGCGATCTGTCGGGCTCCCATAGCTTTGGAGAAACCATTGTTGATCCCGATCTGGACGAACAGTACCTGACGTTTTCGTGGTGGCTGCTGAACGAGGGATGGGTGTCGCTGAGCGAACGGGTGGAGGAGGCCGTTCGACGAGTGTGGGACCCCGTCTCGCCCAAGGCAGAGCTGGGCTTTGACGAGTTGTCGGAACTCATTGGACGGACACAGATGCTCATTGATCGGCCTCTCAACCCGTCGTCGCCGCTCAACTTTCTGGCCCAGCTGCTGCCGCCAAGAGAGCAGGAGGAGTACGTGCTTGCCCAGAACCCCAGCGACACGGCCGCTCCTGTAGTGGGCCCTACTCTCAGACGGCTGCTGGACGAGACTGCGGACTTCATCGAGTCTCCCAATGCCGCCGAGGTGATTGAGCGACTGGTCCACTCGGGTCTGTCCGTGTTCATGGACAAGCTGGCCGTCACGTTTGGCGCTACTCCTACAGACACAGGCTCACCCTACCCCGTGGTGCTGCCCACCGCCAAGGTCAAGCTGCCGTCGATTCTGGCCAACATGGCCCGACAGGCCGGAGGCATGGCCCAGGGCTCGCCGGGCGTGGAAAACGAGTACGTGGACGTGATGAACCAGGTGCAGGAGCTGAACTCCTTCAGCGCCGTGGTCTACTCTTCGTTCGACTGGGCTCTGTAGAGAGACTGTTGGATACATATAGCGGAGACGGGTGCTGGATATGCGCCCAGCTTTGTAACGAATGATTAATGACAGATGTGATACAGGTAGGGTGGCATAGGTATGTCTGTGCAGTACTTGTACAATGGTAGATCAACTGGAGAATTCAGGCTTATAGTTCGGACAGGACAAGTGTAGAATGGAGAGTGAGCTGGAGTACTTGAGTGTCTTAGACTGAGGAACAGACAGAGCTGTTTGTACTTGATAGTTTTTAAGGCATCAAGAAGGTGCCTTGAATCAACTCGAGGACATGAGAGCGTACTTTGGAAGATCTCAGCGATGCTTTTTTCATCTTGTAAAAGTAGACGAAGTATAAGAACCATGATTCAGAATACAAGTACTTGTAATGAGAACTTTTCATGTGTAAGACACCAGAAACTATTGTGGATCGCTGAGACACGATCGTATACACCGGGAGATCTCATCATGGCCAGTCTACGGTTTTTCCAGAGTATGCTGGAAAGAGTGAAAAGTGTATGTCTTGAAAATGACACACTTAGTGAGCTGGGGTAAAAAGAAATGTTCATTTGAAATATCAACTAACTACTGTTGATCAACTGATATGACGAAGGGTTATACTGGTAAAATCATGTGTACCTTTCACTTGGTCAAGGTGTAATGGAAAGGACTCCTTAAGGTCGAAGTGAAAGGATTCGATGGACTGAATCAGGGACTACAGATCAAGAAGGTGTGTTGAATCATGTCTAAGATCGAAATTTTTCACTGGTACTAAACAATATCAAGGCACCACTGCAAGCAGCACCGAGTATCTACTCGTATACGATCAACTATAACCGAGCCCACGTGAACATCTCAGTTGTCAAACCTTTCTGAGTCTCCACAGTCAGCTGAAACACATCTGTCTCCCAGATCCATCGTATCAAACACACCCCTAACCTCGAGCCCACGGATGTGTATTATTATAGGAACAGAGATTGGACTTATTGGAAGCAAAATAAAGAGTGGATAGTTATGTCCTGGGTGGGCCAAAACGGGGGAGGGTGGTTAAGAGGAGCGAGACGAGTGACTTCGTACTCAATTGTCATTCGCCAAATGCGAAACTCGACTTTCCTACTTTTTTTTCAGACATCGTTCCTCATGCCGAGACATGGTGGCGGAGCCCTCGGTGGTGCGGCTGACTAGAGTTGAAGGGATTCTCAGGCGGTGTAGGTTTGAGTCATTTGTTGCCTCAGTAACGCCCGTGGGTTCCACAATCGCCCCTTTGTTCGCTCACCGTTTCTGCGGAAACGCGGCTTGCTTCCATCTGCTTTCCGGTCTCTGGCTTTAAGGCATTTTGAGCGGTTTAGCAAGAATGTCGAGAAGGATGAGCTGAGCAATGCAGGATCGAAAAAAATGTGAGGACGATCTAGTCAGGCACATATTCGCAGACCATGAACAAATATGTACGAGTAGTTGCGATGCCACAATATCCTTTTGGTGAGGGAATATGTCGTGACACTACTGTAATTCTCTTCACTTCAGCTTTAACCTGTCTTACTCCACCGTTCTTCAACTCAGATCTCAGCGAATGTTGCTGTGTGGACGACATCAAACTCTGGTTTCTCAGAGTGGTCGCTCATGTCTCTCAGTCCGTGCTTCCAAGCAGCATTGTGTCACCTGGAGCTATGCAGGGATGAAAAAAGAATGTCACCACAGGGATATTGGTGATTCTGGACAGCGGACGGTCAACCAGCGATCCCCCTGATGAATAAGTTCACCGATAACACTCCCCAACCTCACGTGTCATCGCATTGGTTCATGGAAACTGAAAACCACACCAACTCAGATAGAGGTTTAGCTTCAGAGTTGAGAAACCGATGCATGAAATGCACCCTGTCAGGAGGGCTGTAGAAAAATATGTAGCCGATGAAATGGCCAGTTTTGGGCTTATTTGAAAATAAAAAAGGTGAATCAACTGGTGAGACGGAAAATCATATATGCACTAAACTTTCCTGCCTGATTCCTCCTCCCACACCACCTACAACTGCACGGCTAAGAACGACATTCCTCTGTTAAAGTTGATGCTAAAACTGTCTTCTGCAAACTGTCTTCTCAAACTGTCTTCCTATACTGTCTGAGCTTGGATGGCAGAAAACATATATATAGCGTGGAGACCGTCGAAAGTCAGGTGCAACCAATGGTGCTGTTCCAGAAAACCCGACGGCTGGTCAAAAAAGTGCACAATGCTATGCAATACCGAGAAGGCAGCGTGAGCGACGACGAAATCGACTGTCTGGCTAGTCCAGTTGGCAGCTTCGAGGTCAAGAGTGTGACCAGAGACACTCCCTCCAACGAATACTACCAGTACTCCAAAGACATGGTTAAATGCATTCCCCCTAGCTATGATTTGGACCATCCCAACTACTCCAATCTCAACACTCCGCCCTTGACACCTACAACTCCGTCTTATACGCTTGCTTTGACGACCCACACCGTCTCCAGCACTTCGTTGCCGTCCATTGCGCCGCTGGTTTCGTCGCAAATCGTGGACGACAACTTCCCAGTTCAGGATTACACCAAATGGGAGGCCCAGCACGGCCATTCTGCCTGCCAGGACTGCCTGGTGTGTACCAGACCCTTCTGCCGGGGCGACCAGATCCGCGAGTTGCCCTGTTCAAGCACCCTGCCTCACATTTTCCATTCCAGCTGTCTGTTTGACTGGCTTACTCAGAGCCATCTCAGCTGCCCAACCTGTGACAGGGAAGTCTTGTAGTATTTATTCATGCATTAATCGATTCATTAGTACAACGTGGGCGTAGTACAAGTACCAAGTAGTCTTCGAGAGCAGAAGATTTGTAATTCAAATGAACAGACCAACAAGAATGATGACTTTGTAAGCGTTTTGTTTGTTGTCCTATGGGTCTGAAGACTTACCAGATAAGAATCAACAGACTCACTCAGCTTTGATAGTTCCATTGAAGAAGTTGAACGGAATGGAGACCTTAAAAAGTGATGAGACGCATCTTCAGGTTCAAGTATATCCTGTTGTCTCCTTCAGCTTTTTGCCAGACGTGGCCGTAGGGGTGAGTTCTGAACTAGGAGTGAAAGCAGCCACTGCAAGCAGCCAGTATCACACTAACCAACTAAAACAGCCGGATACTCTCAGGCAACCGCGCATTAGGTGAGTTAGGCCATATTTATGCTACCAATATACTGGGCGGCTTCAACTCTATCCACGTACAGACCACTCGAACTGTATCCACCCAATATCGTGAACTTTCAGCGTAACGTGTTGGCGTATGTTAAACCTGTTTAAGCTGGAAATGGAATCTACGTCGCGGGTACCTGTTTCATGTTTGTAATGCATTGTGGTGAATAAATATAGTATGCAATGTGTGTTTGTTAACGAGAGCCTCTCAAGCCTTATACTTGCGACGTTTCAGAGCTGGAGGGTGAAAATGAGGCTTTTGCACATTTGCGAAGTTCTTCAGTGTGCTGCCATTAGTGTAAGGCGACTTGGATACAGCCTTCTTGACGCTCTGGTGAATGTCTGTGGGTATAGAATCTTTCTCTTGAGAACTTCCCTGAGAACTGAACTCCACACTGATGGGTGAGGAGGTGGTGGAAGATATATGGTCAGGTTGAGTTGATTGTCCGGAAGCGAGGAGGTTAGTAGGAGCATGAGCTGAGGGACCCTCGTCGTCTGATTCAAGAACAATGATTTCAGCACAAGAAGTAGGTGAGTGGCTTTTCAATGACTCAGACGCTTTCTTGGAAGACTTGGTATGGTCAGATTTTGAAGCAGATTTCGAAGTAGATAGTGAATCTTTCACTTCACCTGTAGTATCAGTCCGAACGTCATTCTTGGCGTGACCAGCACTCCTCTCGGCCTCTTTAACCTCACTCTCTCCAGCATCATCCTCATCAAGGACAACAACATCAACAGGAACATTGACTGATTTCCTGGTCTTCCCTGACTCAGCTATCTTGAACAGTCGTGCTAAAAGAGGGTACTCAGTAGTATCGGTGGAAGACGTGGTATCACCCTTGTCCTTCTTTTCTCCCTCTTCTTCAGTTCCTGCATCGTTTTCTGCCTCCTCCCTCTCAACATCGGTAAAGCTCACAACGTTCTGCATGCTCATAACCTCGTAGTCCAGAAACTTGATCTCACTCTGCTCCTTCTCTGGCAGCATTCGGGTATAGTCAAACTTGGGGGGCAAGTTCAACTGCTCCAGGGTATACATGCGGTTGTCTATTGCTTCCATCTCTCCAGCGAAATCCAATAAATCCACCGCCTTGAGCTCCAACATGACGATCTGACCCTCGTTCCAGTTACGAGTGTAGGGAGTGCCTCGAATAGACACGGTTTTATGCAGTAATTTCTCGTATTTCGCCCTGACACTGTCCATATCTCCTCCCCACAGAAACGTACATGTCACCAGATCTCCTGATCCGTCATCAACCTCAAGAGCAACAGACATTTTGCCGTTGGTACTGTTGTTGATAGTGCGCACATTCACGGTCATGACTGAGCCTGTCAGCCGAATATGAGTGATGGGGTGGATGTTATTGTAGAAATGAATCAGACGCGGCGCGTGTGCCTTGTTGGTGTTCATCGAAGGAGGAACACTTATGCGCTCCAAGAGTCTGACATCAAAGCAGCTGAGCGGCACCCAGTGACCGTAGTACTTGGACCTGTCCAGGGACATACTGGTCAGGGTGTGAAGGGTGGTGTTGTATGTTGAGTTGAATATCAGGTCAAGGTTGATATGCGTGATGATGTATAATTTGGATCAGAGTTTCAGAGAGGCAGGAGTAAGGGGCTGTGGTAACGAGAGGTGATAGGGGAGATATTGGAGTTTTGATTGTTTGACGTGACAATTTGAGATTTTCTGATTAAATCTGTTTTTTTCGTATCTGTTTATCTCGTCTAAAAGACCAATTAACGAATGTCTGTCTGAATTCCAGAGTAGTTAGCAATCTTCAACCAAGTAGTCTATTAGTTGACAACTTAGTTGGAGATACTACAGTCACTTTAGAGGCGCGTTTGACAGTAGATGATGAGACAAAACGCGGTAGATCGTCTCCTCTACACATATGAATGATTCCTCCCTATCATTTTTTATGTTACATTATCCTCTTACTTGTACTAAATCCATATATACAGCCATCCATTTCACTCATACATTTCAACCTTCATTCCCCACACTCTCAACACGGGAAGATCGTTGACTTTAATTATAGAGAATCAAAACTAAAACGTACTACCAAATACTTCAACTGACTCTAACACTCATTTCTAACACTCCATAAACATCTTCATCTCATCCGACATCTCTAGACACCTCCCTCACCTCATCGGACATCTCCGAACCCTGCTCCTCTTGCATGAACTTGCATGAGATCGTTATCAGCGTCGAACAACCTACAACTACACACTCTCACTCACACACTACCATGGAACGACACCCTATCACCTGCCATATTCTCGATACGACCCGGGGCCGACCGGCAGAGAACGTTTTGTGTCAGATTTACCGGATCGGCAACGTTTCTGGAGGCCCTGTGAAAGCCACCTCGGAGACCGAAGCTGTAGGCAAGGCCCGAACCAACAAAGATGGACGAGTGGCTCTGTGGACCCTAGAGAGCTCTTTCCCCGAATTCACCTCGGCTCCTCTTCCCGGAGTGTACAAGATCCGATTTGAGACCGAGCAGTACTTTGTGGCTGCTGCGAACGGCGATGCCGAGAAGGCCAAATCGTTCTTCCCCTTTGTCGATGTGCATTTCACCATTCCCAGCCCTGCTGATGCTCATTACCACATTCCTCTGTTGCTGTCCAACTACTCTTACTCCACTTACCGGGGCAGTTAGACAATGAAGGAGGGATGATCTGTTGTTGAACAATAGACGACATTGTTGTTCGACAATAGGAATACAACCAACAAGCCTCAAAGGCACAAAACTAATCATTGCTTATAGGAAATGGATTATATTAGGACAGAGATGTCCCACTAATGGTTACTTGTACAAGTAGATCATTAGATAGTCGTTATTTGTCAGGTCCTTTATAGGTCTACTTGTACAATCTCATCGATTACAATGTTCATCAATAGATTGAGCGATGGACAATGTTGTAGATAGCCATAGTTGAGGGACTTCAATTGTATGTAAAATGCCTTCCGTATGTCCCTCCTCAGCAATTGAATCTTTACGGGCAAAACTCCACAGCCGATAGTCATAGTCTCAATGAAGTTCTCTCATCAATGAATCATCGCTAGATGGCCATAGTATCACTGGTACAATCCCTACAGACAGCAAGTCCCGATGACATCTATAAATTATAATTAGGTACATACTAGCTATTGCCTTCCCTCCTCTTCACGGAAACTTCATCTTCCAAATACCCATGGTGACGCAACTGGAGACAATGGCCATGGTCAGATTGACACCGTTGTTGCTGAGAATGTCAGCACCGGCCACAGACTTCAGATCAGGCGCCTGCTCCACTTTTCGTCCTCCACTCATCTCCACAATCTTGCCTCCTTCATTAACCACCGATTTCTGGAACAGAGCTCCAAGAAGCGAATCAAGCAGCGATCCACAGAGCCCCACGGAGCCCATAAAGAGAATAAACAGCAAGGCGTCGGCTATTTTCCAAGACTTGCCAAGCGGCACGACCGCAACGGTCACAATGCCGATATAAAGCCCTCCCGCAAGCGCCACCATGCATCCCAAGGGGGAAATACCTCCATTGGTGCCCTTGGGACAGGGCTGGAAGGTCGTAATGAGAATGGGTGGGTACTTTGACAGAATGCCGAGCTCGGACGAAAAGGTGTCTGCCGTGACTACAGCGTAATGGGCAATAAATCCGACCATGAGCCAATCGGACTTGTCCCACTTGGACTGTCTTCCGTCAGGCGACTTGTAGATCTTGAAGTAGTAGTGCAAAATGAGCAGAATGGAGGCAAACACCGAGTTGCACAGCACCTGGGCCACGGTACGTGTTTCATGTACCTTTTCCTTGGCGTTGGTGACCTTTCTCTTTGTCTTGATTCGCGATCTGGGGTCCGACTTTTCAAACCGCTCGTCCTTGGCGGCCTGGATTTCAGTGACAATGTGGTCGCCCCGTGTCTCCGTCAGCGTGCTCTTGAAATCGGCCTTCATCTTGGTGAACTTGGACGACGGAAGATAGAAAGCAAACAAGAGCACCATACACACTGACCACGGGTGCACGGCGTGGATGATGCCGGTGACCACGGCCGCCACAATGGCCGCTGGCGTCAGCGACTTGTTTTTGTGGGCTCTGCGCGCGATTTCCACCAGCGCAGCTGCTCGAAGCAGTTTTCCAGTGTGCATTGTAGAGTGATGGTGGAGTAGAAGACTGGGGGCGAGATAGAGTTCAGAAAGGCACGATAGATGAGAGGGGATGTGATAATGAGACAAAGAGTGGAGAATTTGAGGGAAAGTCGGAATGCGAAAAGGGAGGGTCGGATATTGATCAGTTCGGTTGCTACTCTTCTTCTACATGTTTGCTTTCTCGTAATTGCCATTTCTGGTCGAGTTAGGTGCTATGCAACTATGAGTGTTGTGAATTACTTGTAGCAAGGTCTACAGCACCCTTAGAGACCTACAGAGACACTCTTCCTATGTCGTAAATACATTGATATAAATAGTGAATCAACCCGGGGCTAACTCTGGGCTGACGTTTCAGCAGCAGTCTCGCTTGCAGGCTCCGTTTTGGTGCCGAACCCGTTCACATGTCCTGGCTCAAGAACAGGCACTGGTGCTGGAGGATCCTTGGACAAATCTTTCGAAGACACCTCCATCGACTCCTCCAAAGGCTCAGTTTTCGCGGGCGTGCTCTTTTTCACGGTGGGAGACGTCATGGCTTCTCTCACAGCCCCCTCGGGGGCAAAGTTCATAATCTTGTCCAGCAGTCCTTCCTTTTCCAGCCACAATCGCCGTCTCTTTCTATTTCCCACCTTGAGTTCCTTCTGCAGCTCCTTTTGCAGCTGCAGAGTCCATGCTTCCTTCATCTTGAGATCGTAATACAGCATTCTCAGCGATTCGGAAGGCATGGTCTGGAGATCTCCGTCTTCCGGATACTCCATGATTCTGAGCATCGGGGTGGTATCTTTGACAATCTCTGCGATTTTCTGGGCCTCGTTTGTCCGGCCCATGGCTCTAGTTTCGTTTTCCAAGGTCGTGGCCAGCGTGTGGAGACTTCGGGGCTCCAAATGCTCCACCACAGCGTCCACATTGCCTATAACTCCGCTGTGGTGGGTCTTGAACTGCGGGTCACTCGGCCGCAATTGCTCCGTCTCGTGCACGGTCCGCATGTGTTTGGCCAGCGCGTCACTTCGGGTGAAGTTTCGGTCGCATTCGGGAACCGAACAGTAAAACGGCTTTTCGCCCGTGTGACTTCGCATGTGCGAAACGAGCGCAAATCGCGACGGCTGGACCATGCCTTGCCGCGAACAGCCCGCCCAGTCGCACTGGTACTTGCTTTTTCGAGCGCCAAAGTGCACCTCGTTCAGGTGATCAACCAGGGCGTCCAGATTGGCAACCTGGGTCTCACAGCCCACCCAGTGACAAATCTGGGGCTTGGGGTTGTACACGTCGTCGTCCGAGTCCATGTGGTGGGCTATGGACGGCACGGACGAGTATCCATCCGAAGACAGCTCGGAACTAAACTCGTCGGACATGATGTGTGGGATTGGTGGTGGTATTTAGAGGTGGTGAATTTGGTGATGTTGGAAGACCAGAAGAGGGTAGGTTATGCATGAACTTTAACGCAACACTGGGTAGTGGGAAGCAGACAAGAGAGTGGATAGAGGGGGAAAAGAGGGGATATACAGAAAAATAGATATTTCCAGTGTTATTATTGATGCTGGTTATACTGGTATACGTATTCACTTTTTCTCGGCACCACCAAAAAAATTGTTTTAGACGATCCGTCCTTCACTCTTGCTCAACTCAATACGATCTGATATGAACGCCTTGTGGAGTGAATGATATCAGTGGTGAGATGGTACTGGTACGAGTAGTGAAGTGCGGACAAAAATAGCTCTTGTATTTAGTAGAGCTGATTAGTCAGACTAGATACCCTTTACTCCACCTCTATTAATAGCATCTACTGGTACCATCCTTCACTGTACCATCTTCCCAACCGATCATAAGATGAGACAGAGACGTGACACTTCTGAAGACTCTTAATTGTATGCCTCATTACTGTAAAAGGGTGTATCCAAGCAACGGTGGATTTGATTATCCTTGATAACACTGAAAGTCAGAGCTGACAAGTCAGAAAGATAACAGAATTCGGTGTAATGAGGCACACGTACCCCTCCCTCGCTGACTAAGCACGGCGTACATTTGGGAACGCCATATAATCAGTAAAAAATGGCTGAAAAAAAACATCCCACATTGTTCAATTTCCGTTAGACACCAAAACACGACTCGCCTCTACCACCAATCACTTCTGATCCTTCTCAAATCTCGTCATCTCCAGCCTTCTCACTTCCACCACCAACTCCTCTCTCTCAAACCTTGTACTGAAATTTACCCTGTTCTCTGTTCGGTGAAAATATTCAAACTCTACTTTGAACACCACCGCACAACCACAGTCAACGATGGAGTACGATCTGACACAGAAGACGCTGCCCTTTTTGGACCGACATCTCATCTACCCTCTGCTCCAGTTCCTCAAGGGCAGAGGCGTATACAATGACACAGAGCTGCTGCAGCTCGAGTATGACCTGCTCAAGGACACCAACATGACCGACTACCTGGTTGAGCTGAGCAAGGAGCTTGGCCAGAACGACGCCGAGCTTCAGGCCAAGAAGGAAAACGTGGTCAAGACCCTGGCCGAGCTGGAGGAGGCCACCAAGCCCGTGTTTGAGGTGCTGGAGAACCCCGAGGTTGTGTCTGAGCTCAAGGAGAACAAGACCCAGAACCAGGCGCTTCTGACCTCCAAGTACGGTCTTTCTGTCGAGCAGATCAACCTGCTGTACAAGTTTGGTCAGTTCCAGTACAACGCCGGCCGGTACCAGGCTGCTTCCGACATTCTGTACCATTTCCGAGCTCTTTCCACCGACCCCGAGCTGGTGGCCTCTGCCACCTGGGGCCGATTTGCCTGCGAGATTCTGACCTCGCAGTGGGACTCTGTGCTTGAGGAGCTGGGCAAGCTGCGGGACTCGGTCGACTCTCGATCGCTGGACCCCCAGGTTCAGCTGCATCAGCGAATGTGGATCATCCACTGGTCGCTGTTCCCCTTTTTCCAGAACGATACCAAGGGCAAGGACGCTCTGTGCGACCTCTTTTTCTCCTCCTCCTACATCTCCACCATCCAGGCCGCGTGCCCCTGGATTCTGCGGTACCTGGTGGTTGCTGTGATTGCCGGCGGCCATCCTCACACTGCCTCCGTGTTCCAGAAACGGCTCAAGGACCTGGTTCGAGTTGTGGGACAGGAGGAATACGAGTACCAGGACCCCCTCACCCGGTTCGTCAAGTCGCTGTACATTGACTACTCGTTTGAGGACGCCCAGAACCAGCTTGCCGACTGCGAGAAGGTGCTGAAGCAGGACTTCTTCCTGGCCGACTCTGCCGACGCCTTCCTCGAGTCCGCTCGAAAGCTCATGTCCCAGGTCTACTGCCGAGTGCACCAGCGGGTCGACATTGCCCAGCTGTCGCAGACCCTGAACCTGACCCAGGAGCAGGGCGAGAAGTGGATCGCCAACCTGATCAAGGACTCGCGAATGGACGCCAAGATCGACGAGAGCGACTCCACCGTGATTCTCAACCACCCCTCGGTCTCGGTCTACCAGCAGGTGATCGAGAAGACCAAGGGCCTGACCTTCCGGTCTTCCCAGGTGCTCAACCAGGGCGTGACCATTTAAGCAAAAAGCGGTTTATAGGTGTTGCAGTGGCTGAGGTCATCTGCTGACGGATAGCATTAGAAGGAAAATGTACGAAATAGAATGAGTGTTAGTTAAAGGCGGGTGGTAGGGAGATGTAAGCGGTATCAATTACTGTAGTTTGATAAGCTGATCATAGATGTAATAGTCGCTATGGGAACTACAAGTATGTCGGCACTTGATACTTGCGAAGATGTCACTGTACTTGTAGACTGACCTGTTGTATAAGAGAAAGAGTATGTACTTGTACTTTATGCACGGGTTTGTGTCTATAGCTTATTTGACCGGTACTTTATGGCAGAACTTGGCTATAGCTTATTTTATCGGTACTTTATGGCATGAATTAGTGTCTATAGCTTATTGCACCGGTACTTTATGGCATGGATAATCTTGATATGCCATCATCATCCACCTTGGCTAAATGTGGATCACATCTCCATAGCTGATGTTAGGCTAAAGGAACCTCTTGGATGAAGTTATAAGTCTCAGTGAACATCAGTTTGATGAGAAGACAGTCTGTATCTCATTGAAGAGGCATTCCACAGCCCATACAACCTGCTTTCTGATGACTAGAACGTCAGACGAAGTACTTAATACTTACACACCTGTATGGGTCTACAAGTACTATAGATACTCGACAGCACAGCTGTAGACATTGAGTACTCGATAGCTTGAAAATGGAGACTGGTACACTGTCTTTTCTCGCCTTATCGTCTAACCCCTGCATAGACAGAGTTGCTTTAATGAGAGATGTTGAGAAGAGTCGTAGAAATGGGGATGTTTGTGGTTGATACGAACCCTTGTTGAGATGACTTGAAGGAATTGACTAGTTCACTACGTGTTATTTATCTTTCATGTCTAGGATATCCCATGATTGTCTTGACTCACTAAGATCCCAAACAAGACTTAGAGGATCACACTCTACAGCGTCTATTTCTGACTAGAATTGGCCGCTCTTTCTGTATTCAATTAGTCCTTTCAATTGTTGAACTTTTCACATCTATTCTTGTTCTCAGAGGCATTCTTTGTCACAGAGACTTGAAACTACACTCTTTACACCTCTCAACATAATACTGTATATAAGTGGCCCTCAAAAGTAGCCCTCAAGAGCACTTCTCCTCATCTCCCTATCATGCAACTATTAGTCGACTACAACTACTACGCCTGGAAGTACGGTCTTGAAGCTGGGCAGTTCGCGTTGGAACGTCCTTCCAGCAGATCGTGTCGATGTGCAGGGCCATACTACGTCCGCTTGGGAATGCTACGAGTGCTCTATTCATAGTCAGATAATAATATACGTATGTGACTGCAAGTCAATTGCAGCGTCTAATCAATAGATAGGAGTTTAGGCCTTCTTGGCCTTCTTGTCGTCGTCGCCAAAGTGCTCCTTGCTGACGGGGTCGACGTCAATGACGTGGTCAGTGACGTCCTCCATCTCGGTGTCCTTGGGGGCAGGGGCAGACAGAATCACAACGTCACTGGACTCGGGGAACATGGTCTTGGCAGGTCGGACCTCCAGACGGTAGTGGAACTCGTTGTCGGACTCGGCGTAGTGAGAAGCAAAAGGATCAAAGGAGGCGTCGTGGGTCATGACAACGTCAACAACGCCAATCACCTGCTGCTTGGGCTTGCCCTCAATGGACTTGTCCAGCAGCAGCTCCTCGAAGGCAATCATCTCCTCTCGGCCAGGCAGGTTATCAAAGGGGTTCTCGGTATCAATCTTGCTCTGTCGGGGGTACAGCATGGAGGACTGGGAGATTCGGCCGGTGGGATCCAGAGTCAGAGACTGGCCGTTTCGAGAGATGGCAAAGGGATCAACCTTGAGAATGGAGTTGATGTCTCGCTCGTCGTCGTTGATGGCCTGGTGGATTCGGTTGACGCAGACCTTGTTGAGCTTCTGCAGGTCCAGGGGACCCTTGCACTTGTACACGAGCGACTGCTGGGCCATGCCAACCCATCGCTGGTTCATGACGCCAATCTGGGAAGAGGCGATTCGAGATCGGAACCACAGCATCAGCAGCAGGAAGGGAGGCACAATGATGAAGAGAATGGGCATGGTGATGAACAGAGCACAGTTGAAGAAGAAGAGAGCGAGGCCAAAGAACTTGAGGAAGGGGGGAGTCACGTTCCAGGCAATGGCAAAGGGGCCGTGCTGGGAGTACTTCTGTTTGAGGTTGGGGTTCTCCTTGTGGTTCATCTTCACCTGTCGGGCAGTTCGGCCGGAGGAGAACGACCGGGTGAACTTGTTGAGCTGGGCCATGACATTGACCTTCTTGGGGGACGTGGTCAGTCTGGAAGCAGTCTTCTGAGAGAAAGATCGCATGGTCGAGGGCTTAATTGCGGAAAATGCAGCAATTGAGCGGGGCTTGGCGACTCCCAATGGGGTCGCTCGCAGTGAACGGAGCAGAAGCATTGTGGAGTGTGGGGAGAGTGGTTAATGTCTCGTTGGCTGAGGTGGATCAAAGCCTTATATAAGAAGAGAGCAGCAGAGTTGCTAAGGCGTGGGGAGAGAATTAGCATTTTGGGTTCTGACTTGGGCGTTTCCTAAACAGGTGGGTTATTGGGTTTTGTGGTTGGCTGAAAGAGACGGGGATTGTCTCAGAATGGTGGTGGGAGTGTGGAGATTCCGATGGTGGCTTTCTTTTCGCTGCATCTCTTCCATTGGCTGAAATAAATGGCACGTCCTTCTCCAGCCGCCTCGCCAATAAGGTGCTCATAAACTCCCAAGACGATAAACTTCTAACCGTGCAGCTATCATGTTAGGCAAGCGATGAGCGAGAGGAAACTGAGACCCTGTGTGGCGTTTGTGGCGGTGTAGCGGTGGTCGAAATGTCGAAAAAGTGGCAAACGTCGATTTGGGGAAATGATGTGAGTTGAAGAATCCGCTTTTTTTAAACACCATTTTCCATATTTCCCTATTTTCCACGATCATCTTCAGGCCCCCTCGATTGCTGCCGTCTGCCTTTAGGCTGAAATTTAGATCTTCACCATCTCTCTCTCCGTATCTGACATATGGCGCCGCAAGGACGGAAGGGACGGCCGACGGGGGTCGAGACTCCAGGCAGAAAGCGAACTCGAGCTTCACGAGCGAGTTTGACCGGAGATAACGGTGCCGATCTGAAAAATGGGAAAAGTGCACCCAAGATCGAGGAGAATGATGACGCTGAAAAATCGGATCTAGACGACGAATCCGACACTAAAAATGAAACTGTCGAGGAGGACCAGATGTCTGGAGATGATTCCGAGCCCGAGTCCGAGGATGCCTCTTCTGCTGAGTCTTCTCCAGACAATAGTGCTGACGAATACGAGGCCAACAGCGAATCAGAGGAAAGTGATGTGGACACCTCTGAACCGGCAACCAAGAAATCCAAGTACTTTGCTGATTCGGACGAAGAGGAGCACGATATCCCTTCTTCCAATGTTCCTTACTCCAATCTGGCTCTTCATCCCAACTCTCTATCGTTCATTCAAGTGCTGGAGAAGAACAATAATCGAGATTGGTTCAAGTCGCATGATGCCGAGTTCAAAAAGGCGAAACAAAACTGGGACAACTTCATCCTGTCTCTAGCTGCTCTGTGCCATAAGAACCACCCCGAACATGTTCCTGCTGAAGTTCCTCTTATCAAGCTACAGTTTCGAATCCATAGAGATATGCGATTCTCCAATGGTCCTCCCTATAAAGCCCGATGGATGGGCGGATTCAGTCCCACGGGATGCAAGGGAGTGTTTCCAAAGTACTTCCTTGTCGTTTGGCCATCTCATGTGGTCGTAGGAGCAGGTTACAGTGCTATGGGAGACGCTGATGTGGGTCCTAAAGCTTTGAAGGGGCTGAAAGACGATATCCAGGAGACCCAGGGCGAGTGTATTGCCAAGATGCTGAGAAAAGTGCAGAAGAAGTCTGCTGGTTTGGTATTCAAGAGCAACTATGATGATGCCGAAGGTCTCATGAAAGAGTTCCTGGAGATGAACGTCACTGAGAGCATGTATAAGTACGTTCCCAAGGGATATGATGCTGAGTCGCCAGCTGCGGGTCTTTTGAAGCTGAGATCTTTCGTGATCAAGGTCCAGCTTGAGACGTCGATCGTGATGGAAAAAGACGGAGCTCAGATCATGGCCAGTTACATGAAGTTCCTGATTCCCTGGGTGAAGTTTCTGAACAAGTACTTTCCTCCAGGAAGGGAAAACTAAGGGCTAGCACTGTATGTACATATGATAGAATAGATATGAATTGGAAAAGAGATTGCATGAGATATAATGATATAGCTAACACATTGCACTTATATTAGGGATGCTCTGCTAAAATGGTTTAGAATAAAGAGGACAAAATAGACAAAGCTATCACTCGCACTCCATTTCTACATTACTTGTTCTTTCCATGTAATAATATTAACCGTATGTATCCCAACTCCCTCATCTACCTATGCTTCAGTCTTAGCCTCACCCTCGTCCTCAGCCTTCTCTTCGGTGGACTTCTCCTCAGTGGCCTCAGGACACCGCTCACTATAAGGTCTCACGCACATGTCCTTGTCAAACACCTCCTCACCCAGCTTGGGCAGTCTGCTGGCAAACAGCAGATACGAGGTATGCGACTTGATCTCCTGCTCGCACTTGGACACCTCGGTCCACTCGAAGCTCTCGTCTCCCTCCTTGATCTTCTGGCCCTTACCCCAGGGGTTGTATCCTCGGTGTCCAGACTCGGTCTTTGCTCGCTTGGCGTCAGGTTCCGACTCTTCCTCCTCAATGCCAGTCTCAGCCTCGACCTTGATTCGGGCGTTTCTCTTGGCCAGTCCGGTCTCTCTTCGAGCCTTGACGTCTCTCAGTCGGGTGATGGCTTCATCCAGCGACCGCTTCATCTCCAGACGCGACTCCCACCGCTTGGCAGCAACCTCGACCATCTCGATATCGACCCAGCCAGCCTCCTGCAGAGCCTGGACAGATTTAACGACCTGTTCGAAGCAAGGAGAGAAACAGCAGACTCGAGAAACGACAGATCGGTCGATAACTCGCTCGAGATGGGGAATAGCAGTCCAAGGAGCAGGCAAGTCGAGGAAAACAGCAGTGGCGTTCACCTCAGTGTTGTCAATATCAAAGCCATCATTGCATACATCTCGATGAGTGGGAGTCACATTGTCCAGCTGATGTCGCACAAACTCCTGTTTGGCCAGGTTATATCGCTCCTCGTGGAACTCGTACGAGTACACCTTGCCGGTGGGACCAGCAGATCGGCTGATAGCGTGTGTGAAAGAGCCAGAACCGGTTCCAGACTCAATGACGGTGGATCCAGGTCTGATCTTGAGACGCTGAACAATGTAGGAAGAGTCGGTGGTGTAGACAATCTGGGTTCGGTGGGGCAACGACAGCGTCCACAGCTCGGGAGTAGGGTGAATCAGGTGAATGAAGCCCTGCTTGGACATGCTTCCTAGCTGAGCTCCATACTTGTCCATGTTTCGGTGAGGGAAAGCTCCGTATCGGGTGTTGAAAAGGCCCTCCTTTTTTTCGACCACAATGGGCTTGATGGCCGTCCGGGTCATCCACCCGAGCACCAGGTCGCCATCCTCGATAGTGTCTTTGTACGCCGAAAACATTGTGTGGGTTGTTAACGGTTCAAAATATTTTATCAGAATTTCATTTTAGAGTTGATGCATGAGTTGCAGGTTAGAAGAAATGGCACAAGTTGTAGATCGTGAATTGGCCATGATGCTCGTTATTGGAGCTAATAAATATGATTCTGAAGGTATTCAAGTCTATTTGGCCAGATATATGTATTTGCATTTCTCTTCCCCGCTATTTTGAGCACTTTGATCGGGTCTTCTTTTACCACACCACCTCACATCTATACAAACCTCCCAACTCAAAACTGTTGATGATATCCTCAGAGGTAGAATGACAGCGTGAGTTAAGAAGACTCAAAAGACGATAGTTACCTACTGATAGTGGCTCATATGGTATCAAAATGTATCCAAAGATCATATTAACATTACTAAGCTTTTAAAATCCATTTTAGGGCTCATCTGACCAGGCTACATCTCTTACTAATAAATTGTAGAAAAAGTGGTCTTTTTTAGAAAACCATTCTTTGGAGCACATAAACCACCCCTCCCCTTGTCAACCCTCTTTTTACACCCTCATAAGTCCCCTCCCATTCTCACTCTTCACTACCCTTCAAAACTCCAGTTGGTGAAATTTCATTAAGGTTCATGCACAAGAAATTATTTTTATGTGCATCTTCTGAATCAACCACCATCACACTAAACACCACATCATGCCTCCTCTGAACGAACCGTTTGTGCTGTGCGACCTGCCCCAGAGCTCGCTGACCGTGGCCGACAAGGTGGCCGTGCCTGGCCGAAGCGCAGGATCCCAGTATCTGCTTGGAATCAGCCATTCCCAGGCTGCTCTCTACGAACTCACCCCCAGCCCTCGATCTGTGTGGACACACTTTCTGTCTCTGACCCAGGCCGTGTGTGCCATTACTCAGTACGCTCCCAACACAAAGACCGGCGTTGTCTACGTTTCGATTCGAGATCGAAAGAAGTTTTTTGTTGAGCGAGTCGAACGAGGTGTCGAAGCTGAGGACGGAAACAAGAGCTCTCTGACTCTCTCTGAGGCCGCTGTGGCGATTGGAACCAGCTCCGATGACTCCAGAGTGTACCTCGTGACCGATTCTGGCCACGTCAAGGTCGCCCCCATCTCTCTGTTTGGCCAGACCGGCTCCGGAGACAAGATTCCCACTCTGTTTGACGCTGGAGCCAAACAGACCACCGAGTACTCGCTGTTCATGCCCGAAAGCCGTACCGACGAGTTCAGCGACGGTCTCCTCGTGCTCGTGCTGGGCTCCCGAGACTCGTACCGGGCCGTTCTGCTCGGTCTCAAGTCCACCGGATGCGTTGTTCTGGCGGACAAGGTGCTCAAGGATATCGCCACGGACTCCAAGCCCGCGTTTTCGGCCGTCGACAACGTGCTCGCGTGTTTCTCCAACACCACTCTCTACAGCTTTGCACTGCCCTCGCTCAAGGTGACCACCCAGATTGAGCGACCCGAGGGCGTGTCTGGCAACTCGTCCATTCTGGCAATTGACTCGAGAACCACACTGCTGTCTTCCAACGACAAGCTCACACTGGTCGACACGTACTACGAGTCGATTGTCGCCGAGGTCGACGCCTCCCAGCTCTCTCTGCTGTCCTTCTACCCCGATACCCAGACCGTGCTTGGAGTGCAGCCCCAGAAGGGCGGCTTCTGCGTTTCTGGCGTCACCGTCGATCTTTCTTCTGGCTCCTCTCTGCTGGATTCCGTGGCTCGAGGCCAGGGTCTGCAGACCTCGGCTACCCGAGAACAGCAGCGTCAGCACGACTGGCGAATGTCCAACATCCACATGGCCAAGACGTACCGTCTGGAGAGCGACTTTGCCAACGTGTCTGGCTACGACGTGGTTGTGGAGGCCGCCAAGAAGTCCCAGCAGCAGTCCCAGGCTCTCATGGAGACCCTCAAGGCATCCCAGGGCGCTGCATTTGACGCTGCCCTGCTCAAATACATGAAACACAAAAAGTGGCTCAAGCAAAATCCCGACCTGGCCTTCACTGTCTACGAGGAGCGAGACGACGCCCAGATTGACAACTTCCTGATGGACCAGATCTGCTCGCTGCTGTTTGACAACTACGAGGACTCGGAGCCCGTTCTCAAGGCCGACCCTCCCGTCAAGGCCCTCACTTATCTTCTCACACACTCTCTTTTCCCCACCAACCGGTTCCCCAACCTGTTGGACACATTCGAGTCCCACCCCTTCCTGCAGCGTCAGGCTCTGGTGAACGCTCCTGCTCTGCCCTGTTCCACTCTGGTCAAGGCTCTGGCCTCCTCGGTGTCTGACGAGATTGTCAACGACGCCGTGGTGCGACTGCTGGAGGAGTTCCGACCCGCCGAGGTGACCAAGACCATCAGAAAGGAGATTTCCGATCTCAACGGGCTCGTGGAGCGGCTGCAGAAGATGGACGCCGGGTGGGCTCTGATCCCCTGTGTGATTGACGCCGGAGGACTGCTGGGATGGAACCTGGAGACGATCCAGGCGCTCAAGGGCGCTCTCAAGAGCGAGCTGCAGACCCAGACCGACGCTGCCCAGACCGTGGCTATGGTGGACGCCCTGAAGCTGCGAATGATGGGCCAGGAGCGAGTGGCTATGCGAGAGCAGTACATTGAGAAGGGAGACGACAAGTTGGATGCTAGTTACGTGGTGGAGAAGTTGCATATTTAGAACGCTGGAGGAGACATAATGACGAGTATCTGGACACCAGCTGGAGCTCACGCTAGTTAGAGGTATAGATTGACTAATATTGAAAGGAACAAGAGTATGTACTTGTAGGTGAAGGTAACAGGAAGTAGGCGAAAGAAGACACACTCGAATTTGATATCTTGGTAAAGAACAGTTCTATATCCAACATCTTAGTATTGGTGGAAGGCGTCTCATAGATCATATATCAATAGAGAGCACTTACATGGTCCACTAGAAGGGTAGGTAGAGTGGAGAGCTTCTGAGTAGCGGCTGACATGAATGTACAGTTTGCAACAACAGAGATCATTTTGTTGAATACTTGTAATTAGAATACCATATGTCAACTATCACAGCCCACATCTACAGCTGCAGGTACCCCTGAATCATAGTCATACTGTAATGTTCATGATCAATTGAATAAATAAATAAATACTCGTCGAGGTCTGTCCAGACAGACTCGTCAACGAAACTGCTTTTTGTACTGAATGAAAATTTCCTGAGTTAGCCTGACAGTCCAAGTTGTACGATAATAAATCACCTCCACCATTTTAGCACTCACCGCAAGAGCAGCCGGTTCAACCGAGCCGCCTTTACACATTTCGTAGCATATCCGGAGCCCCTCGTCGTCCAGAGGCACGTCCAGCAGCCGCGCCATTTCCTTGAGAACCTCCAAGATCTTTTGTTCTCTCTCCATAGCCCGAATAGAGGTACCAGCCGACAATGAGGGCGAAAAACACACGGAACGCGTCGTAGATATAAGTTGGTGTTTAAGGTTCCATCAAGTGGCGACATGGAAACAGAGAAAAACGGCAAAAATAGGGTTGATGAAGAGATGGTAAACAATCGCAGAGATGTTATGATCGTCAGAGAGGAGAAGGAGAGGGGTATGAGCGGTCCGGTGACCTTGGTGGTGTGATTGGTAAGCGATAGTGATGGCTTCTCGCTCTATTGCACAAATTTCGTATCTTTTTTTTGGAGTGAATCTCTTCTCCGTTCTACCCGGAGCTCTACTTGTAGCATAAAGTTACAGCAGTGGAACGGCTATGACTAAGAGATGGGCACATCTGACTACTTGTACGAGTATGTACCGGTACTTCACCATCTTAACGCCGAGGAGGTTTCTCGGGGTGAGTGAGGCGGTGCGACTTCTCATCTCTTGCAGAAGTGTTGTTTGTGTTTTCCTGATTCGATTTTCGTTCACTTCTAGCATCTCCACTTGAACTTGTTCACCCCTTCACACTACGTCTGACAGAACGATGAACGTTCATTTAACCATCATATTTTGACACATTCGATGCGCTCGTACTTGTACCCGCGACCGTTCTCCACTCGCTAACACCTGCGATATATTGTGGCACGACAGAGTAACGCTTGCTCTGGATCCAAGGCATGGGTGCATGAAGAGGAGGCCATTATGATACCAGGAGTTTGTTCTATACTTGTACTTGTACTTGAAGACGTTTGCACAAGTGCCAGTATAGTGCAAGTTCTTCCAATTTTCAGCACCTCCCTCAACCCACCTTTTTCTTTCTTCTCGCTTTGACGTTTTCATTCCATGTCGGTCACTTCACAGCCTTCTACTTGTACAAGTATACAGCCCCCATTCTGATGGTGCAGCTTGACATTTTCCAGTGACATGGGATGACGTGTTTGACAGCAGTGACTCAAGTGGGGAATCACGGCGGCAAGGGCGGCTATTGCTTCTGACTTACTTCTAGAACGGCTTAGAATGGTGCTACTTGTACTTGTAGAAGACCTTCTCATATTGTCCTTATCGCTTCATCATGAACTTGCTTGTTTCTGATCTTGAAGTCAGTCTGAACAGTGAGACATCAGACTTAGTGCTGGTACAAGTACGAGTACTCTTATTAGAGAAGGGACGCATTTCGTTGACATACCTTCCACTTGGTTCACTCAAGTTAGAAATACTCACATCTATTCATTAGTCAGCTTGTCATCAACTAGCTACACCTAAAGCTCTTCTCTTACTGTCCACTAAAAACTCCCAAAAACTGCTTACTGCACGAGATGCAGTCTATAGCCGATAAGAACCCGGTATGGGGTGATTAAACGAGAGTAGACAGGTGTTCAACAAAGACACACAATCGCCCACCTCCAGCACACAACCAAGTATTCCAAAATCACACCACTTGTTGGTTCTAGAACAATCTTGCCCACCCTCGACCCTTCTAGAAGCCCAGTTGCTTTCTATCCTCGGCCAGAACCTAAACCCCATTTAACCAATTTTTAGCTTTGTCAAGCCGATATTTCATTGATAAATTTGAATCACCGACTAACCTAACACTAACCTCTCTACTCCACACAAAAATGACCTCTATCAACCTGGGCCGACCCGTCGACATGCACGTCCACCTGCGACAGGGCGAGATGATGAACCTCGTCACTCCCACCGTCTCTCAGGGCGGCTTCACCGTCGCCTACGTCATGCCCAACCTGGTTCCTCCCATCACCACTCCCGACCGAGCTCTCGAGTACAAGAAGGAGCTCGAGGCTCTGGCTCCCAAGACCGAGTTCATGGTCACCATGTACCTGTCTCCCGACATCACCCCCGAGGTGGTTGCTGACGCTGCCAAGAAGGGCGTGTCTGGAATCAAGGTCTACCCTGCCGGCGTCACCACCAACTCCGACCAGGGAGTCTCGTCTTACGAGCAGTACTACCCCGTTTTCCGGGCCATGGAGGAGCACAACCTGGTGCTGAACCTGCACGGCGAGTGCCCCAGCACCCCCGACAGCGACATCACCGTTCTCAACGCCGAGGAGCGATTCCTGCCCACTCTCGGCCAGCTCAACAAGATGTTCCCCAAGCTGCGAATCGTGCTCGAGCACTGCACCACCAAGGCTGCTGTCGACGCCGTCAACGCCTGCGACGAGAACGTTTGCGGATCCATCACCGCTCACCACCTGTCTCTCATCATTGACAACTGGTCTGGAAACGCCATCAACTTCTGCAAGCCCGTGGCCAAGCTGCCCTCTGACCGAGACGCTCTGGTCGCCGCTGCCACCTCCGGCTCGCCCAAGTTCTTCTTCGGCTCCGATTCGGCTCCCCACCCCATCAAGAACAAGCGAACCTGCTCCAACGCTCCTGCCGGTGTCTTCACCCAGAGCCACGCTCTGACCTACGTGGCCCAGGCCTTCGACAAGGCCGGCAAGCTCGAGAACCTCAAGAAGTTCGTCACCGACAACGGCCGAAAGTTCTACCAGATCGAGGACTCTGCTGCCGCTGGCCCCGAGGTCTCCGTCGTCAAGAAGGAGATTGTCATTCCCGACCTCATTGGCCCCGAGAACGACGGTGTCGTGCCCTTCCGAGCCGGCGAGAAGCTCGACTGGTCCATTGAGTGGGCTTAGACATTGGGGAGACCCTGAAAACAAAAAATAGCTAATGAACATATTGAGATGAACGAATGATTGTTAGATGAAGATGATACTGCTGGACTCCACTCGGACAACAATTGAAGACACCTTAGATGCGGTTACAGACCCTCCGGACGAACTGTAACAATACTTGTAACGAAGATATATTCTGTCAGTCGTATATTATTGATAAGGCTAACTCGGTATGCATACAATAGACCAATTGGAGTCATCTGATTGACTCACCTGATTGACTCACCTCATTAACGAGTCCGATTAACTTGCATTACATTTCATTTTTGACCAGTCTCTCTCTCCGGCCTCTCTTCCGCTTACTAATCACACATATATCTTTCTGCTTACTAACTCAACCCAATCTTCCAAGGCGTCAGTGTGCGGCGGGAACTGTCAGACATGGTGCCCGATCGAACCTTCCAGGGAGGAATAGGAGTTTTGTTGAGAGAGAGTGATGGAAGGTCGTGGAACGTTCGAGAAGAAAAGTAACAAATTGAAGAACAATGAAAACCTGCCTCTTTAAAAACGGCTGACAAATCCCCCCTCTCGTCGCCACTTCCACACTCTTCCCCATGGTTCCATTAAGCAGTAGTGCAGGTGGTCTGCATCCCGAGCCTAAATTTTTTTATTGGGTCCATCTACTTAACATGAATGAAATTTCCACAGGCAGGCCAAAACACAACCATACACAAGACACACACAATGGCCGATAACACAAACACAACCGTGCCCGTGCACGACGACAAGCGACAAAAAACCGAGGAGGACGGCGAAATGTTCCAGTCGGTAGGCGACCATGCCACCAACGTGGACAGCCAAGGACTTCGACAGACTGGAGCTCACGATGCTGAGGGCCACCCTGTTCAGGAGATTGAGTCTTTCTGTGTCAACTGCGAGAAGACCGGAATCACCCGACTGCTGCTGACCCGAATCCCCTACTTCCGAGAGATTGTGCTCATGTCTTTTGAGTGTCCTCACTGCCATCTCAAGAACTCTGAGATCCAGCCTGCTGCCCAGGTCAGCGAAAAGGGCTCCAAGTACATGCTGCGAGTGGAGAACAAGGACGATCTGGCCCGTCAGGTGGTCAAGAGCGACTCTGGTGCCGTCAAGTTCGTCGAGCTTGACGTGGAAATCCCCGCCAAGCGAGGACAGCTGACCAACGTCGAGGGTCTGCTTTCCCAGCTGGCCGAGGATCTCGAGTCTGACCAGCCCGTCCGAAAGCACGTGGACCCCGAGACCCACGCCAAGATTGAGGAGTTCCTAGCCAAGATCCGAGGTACTATCGAGGGAGACGAGCAGCGATTCCCCTTCACCGTGCAGGTGGACGATCCCGCTGGAAACTCGTGGATCGAGTACGTTCCCGGTGAGTCTTCTTCCAAGTGGTCCCACGTCGAGTACTTCCGAACCAAGGCCATGGCCAAGGCTCTGGGTCTGTCTGTTCAGGAGGACGACACTCCTGCTCGAAACCAGTCTGTTGCTCAGGCCGTGAACGAGGCTGCTCCTACCATCACTGCTGCCTCCGACACTGTTGCCACTGCCGACGGCTCCGAAATCGAGAACATGCACTCCGAGGTCCAGACCTTTGACTCATCGTGTCCCTCGTGTTTCTCCAAGAACTGCCCCACCAACATGAAGGTGGTCAACATCCCCCATTTCAAGGACGTCATCATCATGGCCACCGTCTGTGAGGACTGTGGATACAAGTCCAACGAGGTCAAGACCGGAGGAGAGGTCCCCGAGAAGGGTAAGCGAACCACTCTTCTGTGTGACGACCCTGAGGATCTGACCCGAGACATTCTCAAGTCCGAGTCCTGTAGACTGCACATTCCCGAGCTGGATCTCGATCTGACCGCCGGAACTCTCGGAGGCCGATTCACCACCATCGAGGGTCTCCTCAACCAGGTTCACGACGAGCTTGACGAGCGAGTTTTCACCCAGACCTCCGATTCTATGACTGTCGAGACCGAACAGCGATGGAAGACCTTCCTGGCTCGACTCAAGAGCGCCGCTGAGGGTAAGATCCCCTTCACTCTGGTGATGGAGGACCCCCTGGCCGCCTCTTACATCCAGAACCCCTTTGCTCCTGACGCTGACCCCAACATGAACCATGAGGACTTTGAGCGAACTGACGAGCAGAATGACGACCTCGGACTCAAGGACATGAACGTCGAGTCCTACCAGGAGGAGCCCAAGGAGGAGGCTAACTAGACTATAGAACACACGGAGTTTGGAGTGTAAGCATTAGCGTAATGATTAATTGGTAATGATAATAGAGGAGAACTGTAGTGATGATGAGATACTGAAGTAGGGCTGTAGAACTTCTGTAGAATATGTAAGTGAATGAATACAAGTCATCCTCTGGAATAGCCTGATGAAGACAGAGAGACACTTTGTTGAGGCTCGGACGAACCTGAATCGTTGAGCAAAGCTGTCACAAGTAGCCACCTAAGTAGCCACCTACAATAGATCCTTCCAGTAGCATTAGTAATCACAGAGGACCAGGGAGAGCAAAAGACATTACGTAATACTGATCTAGCACTTCCAAAACGAGCCTTCAACTGTCCAAATAGCATTCACATTCTTCTTGCAGCTGTTGCATACCAGCCCCTTCGTTCAAGCAGCCACAGTATGCAAATGTTCCTTACTGCGGGTTGTCGGTTGTTCTGAGACGAAGATATGTTGGTTCGAGCACCGTTTTTGCCACCTGGATACTTTCGGGTATGGATAATCCGACGAGAGCGGCTCATCAAAGGTGTGGATATTCTCTATCATTCTTTTGGGTGTACCAACACAGACACAGAATGTTCTCGTAAATTTATTAAGGTTAAGGTTATTTAGCTCGCGTGCCAAAAGAAAGAAGGAAATACTGGTCTTAGAGTGACGTAAATGTGGCGGAAAGTCATGGTACCCGAGAGAAAATAGTCTAGAAGTATAGTAAAATATTTTAAACAACATCGTAGCAATTTCTAACCTCACATCATACTTTTACTCACTTTCCACCGACTTCCACCCGTTTCTCCTTCTCTCCATCCACATAACCTTAATTATTTTCACTGCATACCTTATGCATATTTTTCGCCACCAGCCTTCTTTGTCAAACTTTACTGACCTCGAAAAAGAATATATAAACCCCCTCTAGGTCCCACTTATTTCATCAGAATCAGACCAGTTCACTCTGAGTCATTCTGGAGACGGAAGGTGCCTCTATAGCCCGCTGAGATGCGGAGCTGACAAGCAGACCTGTCTCGATACGACGAGGATGAAGAGCTTCGCTAGCTATGACCATCTAATGAAGTCGTTACAACGAGGATGTTGACTTGTTCCATCCGCTAGAGTTGTTTGGGCAATGTGGTGAAATTCCAGTTATCCCAGTCTACTAGGGCAATGTGGTGAAAGTCCAGATCCCTATTGATCGGTTAAGAGACTCACGCTATGACGCATTGAAAAACATGTATGAGCCTGAGAAAGTGCGATTGAGCTTCTGGTTGAGCGCCTGAGCTGAGACTCTTGTTGGTTTCGGCGAGTTCAACACAGAGGCGAGTACTACCGCCTGAGCCAAGTGGCAGTAAGTCCTATGGTTGACCGCTTGAAGAAGTGTCAATAAATCCCCTCGGGTTGACCTCCTTGTTCGATGTCAATAAATCCAGCAGGTTGCCCGCCATGAGCTGAAATCGCCATGAGCAAAGAGCCCGAGATTTTTCTCCGTGCCTTGTGAGTTCTTGAGGACCACATGTTGCAGCCGCCAGAGCCAAGCGCCRGAGCCAAGAGCTGAAATGCCAGAGCCAGAGCCACCGACGTTGAGAGAGACTCAAGGGTGAAATTCCTTTTGAGAGACTCCTACATCCGGGTGAGATCCCCGAGAAGCCGCCTAGAACTGAAGAGCCAAGCTGAAATGCCAGAGCTGCCAGAATGCTGAGGAGCCAGCTGAGAAGCTGAGCTGAGACGCGATTACTAGAGCAAAGATCTGCTAGACAGACGCCAGAAAATGGTCAAAAGAGCAAATTCCTGAGCCATAGAGCCAGAGTTAAGCCAGAGCCACTAAGTGCCAGAGCGATGCCGACGAGAGCTGAAATGCCAGAGTCAGAGCGAACGCCAGAGCCGCCAAAGAGCTACAGATGCCTGAGTCAGAGCCAGTAAGTCCCACGAGGCAATAAGTGCCAAATCCAGAGCCACAGACATGAGCAAAGAGCCGGTAAGTCCACAGTGCAATGAGTGACAAACGCCTGTCAAGCCATAGAGCTACGAGCCACTAAGTCCGAAGAGCAATAAGAGCCGTGTTGAGCCAGAGCTGAAATGCGAGAGCCATAGGTCAGAGCCAGAACCTTTGAGTCAGAGCCAGATACCATTATACGAGCAAAGAGCCAGTGAGTCCTACAAGGCAATAAGAGCCAAACGCCGTTTCAAGCCAATGAGTCCACAGATGCAATAAGAGCTATACAGAGCCAATGAGTCCGAAGAGCAATAAGAGCCTTACAGTCAGAGCCACTAAGACCAGAGAGCAATAAGAGCCGATAACGCCTGAGCAAGAGCCAGTGAGTCCACAGATGCAATAAGCGCCAAACGCCAGAGCAGATACAGACAGAGCCAAGGAGCCAGGGCCAAAGAGCCGAGGCCAGCCAGTTGCCAATAAGTCCAAAGAGCAATAAGAGCCAGAGCAAGAGCCACAGTCTTACTATTCAAGGAGTAGGCAGTGAACCTCAAGAAGAGGATGTAGCTGACCGAACCTGTTTATTTAGTTTACAGAGGAGTAGGTGAAATTCCGAACCTCTTGGGTCAATAAATCATGGACCATAGAGTCCCACCCAAATTTCAACTTGTAGTGTGAGTGGTTGTATTTTTTCGTAGTATTTTTTGTATTTTATTTTATTTTATTTTATTTTGTGCAATTGGAACTTGATGCACAATCATCAACGACCAAGTCTTCTTCATGTAGCTACAATACTTGAATCTTACTTCTTCTAATCTTACCTGACTACAAGTAACACTTTCATATCTTGTATTCATAAATCATCATTCGTCTATATCATCGTTCTTTTAGTCGTCGTTCTCGCCCTCCTCGTTCTCGTAAGGCACCTCGGCCTGAGGAGTGTATCGGTAGGCGTGTCGTCGAGCTCCGTCTGACCAGTCCAGCAGGGCAGTGTGGGAGGTTCGTCGGTTGTCCCAGACAACCACGGATCCGTCTTCCCATCGGGCTCGAACGTGGAAGTCGGAGCCCTTGGCAATCACCTCGTAGAGGAAGTTGAGAATCAGATCGGACTCCTCCTGCTTGAGACCCACAATGTTTCGGGTGAACTGGGGGTTGACAAAGATGGACTTCTTGCCGGTAGCGGGGTGCTTTCGGATGATGGGGTGGATGTTCTGGACAGGCTCTCGTCGAACAACACCTCCTCGTCGGATAGAGGCGTCGGCCTGCTCGTGGGCAGAGTGCACGGCCTTGAGTCCCTCAAGTCGCTTCTTGAACTCGGGAGACAGTCGGTTGTAGGCCTCGGTGTTGTCAGAGAAGAGAGTGTCTCCTCCAGTTCGGGGCATCTCAAGGATACCAAGGAAGGTGGTTCCAGGAGGCTGCTTCTCGTAGGTCACGTCCGAGTGCCAGGCGACCGAAGACAGGTTGTTCTTGAAGTACTCGTGGTAAATGTCGTCTCCCTCCTCTCGGAAAATGAGGTGGACCTCCGGGTAAGCCTGGGGGGATCCAGAAGTGGGGTGGATGTGCTGTCGGCCAAAGTGCTCGGCGTACTTGAGGGCGTCCTTGATGGGCAGCTCTCGGAAGTCCTGGTCTCGGAACACAACCACTCCTCGCTCGGCAACGTAGTAGGCCAGCTCGTCCTTGGCCTTGTCAGACAGCTTGGAGAGCTGGACACCTCGAACCTCGGATCCAAACTTGGGGGTCAGATCGTCGACGGAGTAGCCGTACTTCTCGATCTGCTCGCTGGGGACAAGGTACTTCTTGTCGTTGGTAGGCAGACCCTTCTCGAACAGGTTAGGCAGAGACTTGTCAGCTCGCTTGCCGGGCTCCTCAAACTTGAACTGCTTGTAGGGCTCGAACTTCTCGGACTGATCCCAACCGGGAGCGTACTCGGGGAACTTGAGAGGAGGGTTGTGGGTCTTAGGGCCATTGGAGGAGTTCTTGTCGCCGGTAGCTCGGAAGGTGGAGCCGTCAATGGCCTGGATTCGGTAGGCAGTTTGAGTGGACATTGTTTTGATTGTGTGGAACGAAACTGTGTACAAAGAGATCCGTGGAGTCCGCTGCCCACAGTTTATATATACTCTCTACGTGAATTGACCCGTGGCTTATCACGCAATCTCCAGAAGAGTCTCTCAGACCGTGCTCCGCTATTTCCATGTGGCTTGAAGCTAGCCAAACTTTGTGCTTGGGTGTGGCTTTTGCGTGGCGATTGGTGTCATGGGTCCGGGTGGCTTATTCCGGTGAAAGCCAGCGTTTCCCTTAGCTCCCTCTTTTTCCCGTTTTCTCTCGGCACTTTTTTTCGCACCTATTTCGCCTATTTATTCTCCCTGCAGCTGCCTATATCCCCGCTTATCAATACCCCAGCTCTTATCCGCCATGGCACCATCGAGAGTGCAGATTGCATGCACCGTCCTGTCGCCACATGCATTTGCCCACCGTGGCTAGGGTTTGAATACGTGATTGTGGCGGTCGAGCGAAAGGAGCAAAAGACGAGCAAAAGGGGAAATGTGCATATCCGAGTGTGGGGTGCGACGCAGGATTTATTCGTGCGGTGTGTTGTGTTCTGTGGTGCTGGGAAGACCTTGTACTTGTGGCCATAGTAATTAACTGTAGGTAGCCGTACAATGCAGACATATGAGCTGTATGTATTATGAATGGCTTACTATTACTCTTACGAGAAGTCGCTACAATTACCAACCATTCCTTTCACGTGAATTCTTTGGCACTTCCCTTTCAGTTCTCAAGCCCTTGTCTCAGATTGCTAATCTGATTGCGAATCTGAGCTTGTGGCTGTGGCTTGGGGATGAGGCTGTGGGCTGATGTCAGGCCATAGAGAGCGCGCTATGGCCTCGAGAAGGCCCAACGGTCTTTTAGCTTGATCGGTATTTATCCATTGATGTCAATTGGCCGTGTGAGGACGGTGTTGATGAGTTCTGTGGCTAGGTGTTATGTAAGTGGGAGTTGTTAGTTCACCTACAAACCTGAGATGACACAATAGCTACTGCAAGAGCTTTAGTCGGTGGAGAGAGCCAAACCAAGCTTCAATTGACACTCCGCTTACCCCATTAACTTCCAGCTACCCGGGGAACTCGTATGCGGCTACTCGGAGGATGTGCACAAAGAAATGTAGATTTCGCGCACCAATCGGCGCTTGGAATGACAGAAGATGAAATCATATTCACTTCGGCAGTATTATCGTGTGACAGATGGTGTCATGGAAAAGATTGTCAAGTGTGAATGATGTGGAGACTTGAGAACATACGTAGTTTCAGGTAGAGAACTTACACTTGAATCTTCAATTAGGAACAGAAACTGAAGGGTTACCTGATACGAGTACAAGCACGAGAGCTTCAAAAAGCGTGCTTGCTCGTGGTAAATGTGACTGTCAATTATGCTGCTTGAATAGTCACCCACTTGTTTTCTGTGTAGAGTATTGTTCCACCTTGAAAGCAGGCCTTCGTCAGCTACTGTTTATACGCATCTATAATCAAAAGTCCCAAAACACCACAGAAAATCGATTCTCTTTGGTTCCATCGGACCCCGAAAGATCTCGGTGTTAATCTTGAGACAGCCGAAGACGCTCTCTTCGTCTCTCGTTGCTTTTGATCACCACGCTCATTTAAGATTTGCTAGTGCCTTATCGGAACTCTTTTTGTAAGGTGACTGAGACTGAAAGAAACTGAGTAGGAGATGATTATGGTCTACGAAGTACAAATTGAGTCATCTGGTCGTGATATTTGGAGGTCATTCCCTCTCATTGTTATCCTTACCCTAATTCATGGTTACTTCGGCGAAACACGTGATCTCTCAACCAGACAGCTAGTTACAAGACATTTATTGAATGACTCAGATCAAGTCAGAACCTCCAAAGAACTCCTTACTGCACTCCTACTCTCTTTTCAGTCATTAATGATCGATTAACTATATGCTCAAAAGTGTGGCGGCAACACCGCAGAGAAGGAAAGAATAAATTAAAGCAGTCACAGCAACAGAGCAGGAATCATCACAGCGTATACGGCTCTGTAATCGACTCCAGCGGCTCCATTGTGTTTCTTGACATGTGCAGCAGGAGTAGCTGTCTGAGCATGCCCTAGCCAAAATGTCGAAGTAGGCGTGCTGACTGTTCCGGTGCCTGTGCTATCAACACTAACCTCCAAAGTCGAAGTTGGGGTAGGAAGAGGGTCGTCGGAGAACTGGGTGGTCAATGTGTGAATATCAAAGCCAGGCACAAGCCAGGCACTATTGATTGAGGTGTAGAAATTGAAGCCCGAGACGGTGCTGAAGTACTTGCTGATGATGGACAGCATCTCGTCTCTCACAGTCATGATTCCGTCTCTGTTGTCTGGAGACATGGTCTTGAGATCTGCCCTCACAGACTTGTAGTCGGGGTCTTGTTGCATGGCTACGCCAGCATTTTCGTATGCATTGTGGTCGATAATCTCTCCATCGAGACTTCTGTTGATCTGACCAGGCCCAGTTCCGTACTTTGGTTCGGCCGAAGAGGTTGTGTGTTTGGCAGCGAGGGCCAGCGAGAGTTGTAGAGCGAGTGTGACGAGGTGGACCATGGTGCGATACGCAACCGGCCGGGCCCTCACGTATGTAGACTATATATATACACCATGTGCCCTGATAGTGGTCTGGTAGTCCCAGCTATTTTTACACGTTCGGTTGGGTACAAGGGGAAGGCTTGGTAGATATATTTAGCCCGCTGGAAGAGGCAGGTGGTAAACCAGTACATGAAAAGATTCGCTGTGAAACGACGGTCACTCTGATACAGCTTTCGTCTGTAAATTATCTTGACAGCGCTCACCACTTGCCATGTTGAATTTGTCAGACTATTTTTGGGCCTTCAATACAGTTTCAATTAATGCACCGTATTTAGGTCCGCCATGCGGGGGTCGGTTTATCAGCTATAGCCCAACGGCGACAGAGGGATTTTTTGGGTGAAAATCGGATATCAACAGAATCTTTTCAATGTCAGGAATTGATTTTTCACTTGAAAAGTGCAAAAAACTAACCCCTTCACCCTCTAATACCCCTCCTAGATCTGGCACCACCTCGGAGGTAATCTTTAAAATCTAACTGTCTTTTGAGCCTCCCCCCTTACATGATGGTTCTTCAGCCTATGGAATTGCTTAGACAAAGAGGTTTAGCCGGATACGGTGTGTATGGTGATATTTTGCAGATAACCGACGCCCATGAGCTATTCCAGCTGTCCGCATTATCTGAGGTTTAGATCTCCTATTCAGGGAAAAACAAACACAAGGTCAAAACAATCTGGCCAAAAACGGGTCTACTGAGATCCACAGTTGAAAAATAGCCAGTCAGAGTCCAACACTCAGTTCTAGACACCCACCGCAAATGTTATCCTCCTGCCAGAATCGCTCATACCCCCGGCTGCAAAGCCACTGTATGTATGGCGTCCTACCAGCCCGGTGATCTGCAGTGGGGTACAAGTACATAGATTAGTAATGGAGAAGAGGGTGTATAGACGCTAGAAGCTATAGCTGGCCATACTTATAGTGCGGGTTTGGTGGGCCTGTTTGGTGGGCCAATGTGGATTAGCGTATGAGAAACGATTCTATCGAGTGATGCGCTGTATGGTGTGTGGTTCACCTCCGTTGTTCTATCACACTTCTCGGTGCATAAACATCTTCAGGGGTATGAGTCCGCAAGCCCCTATAGTCAAAATGTCGACGTACCGTACAAGTATACATGTTTCCGGGGCACCTTTTCCGTTGATCCTGGTCAATTGGGTCGCTTGGCTGATATAATATATTCCACTGGTTCAAAATATTGTCTCATAATAATTAAGCGATCCAGATCTGAATATCACCAGAAACCTCATTTCATGCTTAGGCCCATGCAGGTAAAGCCTGGCACATGGTGAATTAGCGGAGGTGGAGGAAGTGAGATGGAGATAACTGTTACGATGACCATTTGGTTGCTTTCTTTCAGGCAATGTCAAATCCATGGAGGCGGTAGTTGCACTACTTTCATAGTCTTGCAGTCTTGTCTTCATATTGAGAGAGCTACTTACAAGTAATACACATTCACATTATCAGAAATGCCCCAAAATCTGATCACATGATCAGATGAGATCACTCTGAGGCTGTCTCGTCTTACTAATATAGTCCTCACCCAAAGGACCATCGTCAATGAGGTTCTCATAATCTCAGCAGATGAACCTCAAAATTAAGCACCAAGCCTATTGACTTGGCCTAAAGGATCAAGCCGTTGACTACAGCCTCAAAGTCGATTTTTGGATATATATAGAAGTCCAATTTCTAGTAGAATGAATCAATCCAGTACACTCGTTTACAACTACCACTACTACTACTACAATGGCCCCTGTTCGACCCGTTCTCCATGGTGATCCCAACTTCAAGGTTACTCCTATTCCTGGTGAGTATGTGACTTTGGCTCGACACAACGACCCTTCTAACACAGGTAAACCGACCATTGCTGTTGAGCAGATTTGTGTAATCGCTTGATTGACCCGATATCAAATAGCTAATGTATTTCTCTAAGCAATAGACAAATTTTTCGCCGAACAAAGCGCCAGAATTTAGATACACATGGCCACATTTTCCTGAAAATTAAGATTTGACTTCGTGGCCAAGTTGGTTAAGGCGTACGACTGTTAGTCACCTAAATGGCCGCCATCGTAAGATCGAGAGTTCGACCCTCTCCGAGGTCGTCAAATCATTTTTTTCATTTTTGAAGAAAAGTGAGGTTTTTTTCTTCAGGGAACAATGTTGTGTGCCAGATGGTTGTTCTTTTTTTTTGTGCTGCTTTTAGAGCGCCAGAATTCGCAAATAAAGACAAATAGCATCTGCGATATTCTCTATCATGCAAATGGAGTTGTATACATCCACGACCACTAAACCTGTACTTTTAAACTGTTCATTCCGAGTCAATGTCTTTATTGTATTGTCACTACCACCACAACACTTCTACTCTACACTATCATAACCTCATCACTCGATAACCGATTCATATATACACTATTTACATTACTCCTTCTTGGGCTGCTCAGCCTCGGCCACAACCTCAGCCTCAACCTCAGCCTCCACCTTTTCCTGGGTCACCTCCTCGGCGTCAAACTCCTTGAGCATCTCCTGCACTCGGGCCTCGACAGCCTCATCGGACACCTCGTCCACCTCCATGGCGTCCAGCTGCTCCAGAGACTCGGGCAGACCCTCGTGAGTGAACAGCTTGGCCTTCATACCGACACCGGCCAGCTTGTTTTGCGACAGGAACTGGACCAGAACCTGGATGGTCTCCTGGGATGCGTTGTTGAGAATGATCTTTCGGCCGTGGGTTCGTCGCTCGAAGTTTTCCTTGGACGACGAGTGCACGAAAACGGCTCGGGTCACGGTCCATCGCTTGAATCGCGTCTTCTGGGGCATGGGGCCGTCAACGGGGATTCGCAGGTAGTAGGCCGCTCGCTGGGCAAACTCGGTGAACACCTCCAGGTCCTCGTGGAAGTATGCGTTGAACAGCAGCTCGGCACACTTGACCTTGGGGGTGCCCTCGGGGATCTTGACCTTGAGGGGACCGTAGTAGTTGGCGAGAGCCGAAATTGGCAGAGGTCGCTCGGAGTTGGCCTCGTAGATCTTGTGCTCGGTCTGGGTGTAGGTGCCCTGCTTGGGGACCAGCAGATCATCGGACAGCTGCTGTCGAAGAGCCTGGGCCTTGGGGGTCAGCTGGGCGTCGACGGAAGCTTGGGACATCTTGCCCAGCTCATTTTGTCGGAAAGTAGAGTTGAATCGAACCAGCGCCGATCGGGGCAGGGTTCGTGGGGCCAGGGTCCGAAGAGGAATCATCGTGTGCTGTGTGGATGTGTCTGGTTGATGCGAAATTTCACTACACCAGGATGGAGGTTAAGTTTTTCAGGGTTAGGTGTGTTGGGAGGTTTGAGAATGGGGTGAGTGAGAAGAAGACGAGGGGTATAAAAGGAGTAGGAGTGGATGTGTGGCATAACCAACGGGTTAATGCCGTTTTTCTAGAGTTTTAGAAGAAGTGTGAGAAATTTGGAGGTTTTTAGATGAGTTTTGTGCTTCGTTGATTTTGTTAATATTGTACTTACTAACGTAAATAACTTTGTTAAGAGTAAATGGCTGGGATGAGACCACCAGCTGATGGCAGTGAGGTTCAAAAATGACAATTGAGGGATTTCGCAAGAACATCATTCTCGTCTTATTCTCCTACGCCACCCCTTAACTCCGCTACTTGCATCTCTAATCCCCTGAGGCTATGTCAAGTGGCGATGCCTTGTATAATCTAAGGCTGTGAGTGGCGAACATTACTAAGAGACGGACATAAGCACGTGTTTGAAATGTGACAGTTGTCAAGGGGTCGGAGACTTGTTATCTGTTCATTTCGCTGCTGCAACATGATTATATTATCTCTGTCCCGTTCACCAGCTTTTAATATCATCTCTTCCCCTTCCGTCTATACCAAGACCTGCCGTTATTCGCGTAAGTACGGGTTACCATGGCTGGTCAGCACTATGCATCCCACTCTTCTTTGTTCCGAGAATGGAAGTATGGTTCAGATTTGGAACAGTACGGCAACTTCTCGTCTTGGATGATACCCAAGTATTACACGGCCCAAGTAGTTACCTCTTTCGATGTTATATATTAAAACTGACTTCCCCCTTACTTCTCCCCCCTCTTCTTATAGCTCTCTCTCTCACAGCCTCTTTACTCACCACCAAAGTCTAACTCCACATCGCAGTGCATAAACACGGTGATAGCGATCCTCACATCTCCACACCTCACCATGTCCGAGTACCGACGCCAGGCGCACTCGAAATACAAGCTTCCCGGAGGGCTGCTGCCTCCGGTGAATCTCGGCGAGGGATCTGGGTCCACACACGCCAACTCGGGCCTGCGCCCAGATTCAAAAATGGCCTCGTTTGTCGCAGTGCCTGATCGTAAGGCCACCTCCTCGCCTTTCCGACACTCGGGGCAGTTCAGCAACTCGTTCACGTCGTTGGCGAGTCTCAAGGATCTCAGCGACCGAGATTTGCCCGTCAAAGCGAGTCCTCGGGGTAGCAATAACGGCTACTCCAACAACAACAACAGTAACAACAGCAGCAGCAATAACAGTGCCAAGGATGTGTCTATTCCCACTACGCCAAGATCCAGCTCACCTGCCACAGCGGCTCTGTCACCCGTGGACGAAATGAACAGTCCAAAGAGCCCCACTGAGGCAGCATACTCGTCTGGTCAAACTCCACCATACCTCAGAAACATGACAATGAAGCGGCGACATGGTAAGGCATCTACACCGCCTCCCTCGACTCCTGGACTGCTTGGAAGATCAGGAGATAGCGGAAAGAAGAGTAAAGAAGAGATTCAGGCGTCTCCACGGTTCCTGGATGTAAATAACAGCCAATGGAGAGAAGCTGCCACTAGTCACAATTCCACAGCCAACCTCGGACCCAACTCGAATTCTAACTCGACTACAGGCATGCCTCCTCGGTCAGCTTCTTCCTGGATGATGAGTAATACCCCTATTGCTCCTATAGCTCTTATGGGCCATGCAGGTTTGAGACCAGGCCAAGGTGGAGGAAGCAAGAATGGAAGAGCGTTTGATCTGGGAGACGTTCTATCTCGAGACGACGACTCAGACGACAGCAGCAGCAGTCGCAGTGTGAGTCGAAGTCGAAGTGTCAGCCACGGTCCAGATGAACGAAGCGGTCGTGCTAACTCTCCTGGTATGGACGATTGGGATGGAGATAACCGGCTCAATATGCTCATGGCTATTAGTGGTGACATCCCTCAGACTCCCATGAGTGCAGGAAGCGGTTTTCCTGACGATTTCACGAACGACTCGCCCGGTAGTCCTCCTATGAGTGCTGGAGCTGGATGGATGGGTCATCAAGGGGAAGATGTCGATGCACTGGGCATCTTGGAAAAACTTGATCCTGCACCGACATTGGTCGACTACACTGCTCTGATTGACGACTATGGAGACCTAGGATCGCAGGACGTGCGAAAGCAGAAGATCAAGGAGTTCAAGCGAAAGTTACAGGAACGAGCTCAGCAGGATAGTGAGCCTGTTGCAAAGTCGATCTCCGTGGTGGACGCCACTCAACACATGAAATCCAACCTGATCAGTAACGTTGGTGCCCAGATTGGTTCAGTGGAGACTAGGCTGTCTAAGAAGCTGGAACTGTTCCAGGCAAACCTTGAAGCCCTCATTGATCTCAAAGCTAGAGCAAAGGAGACAGTTCTGGCTTTCAAGAAGGAGACCCTGACCTCTTACGAGACATTCAACTCGCAACTCGACCATATTCGAGCCATTCAGGAGTCGTCGGAAGCTATTGAACTTCTTGAGGAGCGAATTGGAAACTGTAGAGCCAAGGTGACGGAGTACAAGGAGCGTCTAAAGACTGTCAACCAGTGGATCGATGAGCAGGAACGATTTGACCGTCTTTGGTCACGACGAAAGCGAGCTGCTTTCAAGATCACAGTCTCGGTACTCGTTGTGATTCTGCTCATCTCGTCCCTCGTTCTCTTTGTGGCTACATTGAGAGGAGGATTCGGTAAGGGGCTCAAGCTAGGATTCAAAAAGGCCAAAGGAAGCACCGTGACATTGTCCAAACAGAGCCAGTTTGACGATGTGCTACAGTGTCTCGGAGACTTTGACCACTGTCGTTTCAAGAACGACTTGAAGGAATTGTAAGCATATAGATTATTTATTATTGACTTAAAGAGAAGGTGTAGTATGAGAATATAGCTGCAAACAACCACTTTCTCGCAGCACCTCACTCAAGCTTCGTAAAGTGGTGTGATGAGACATCAAGCTCAACTCTAGGTACTGTAGCTAAACAATGTAACGCTAGAAGAGAGGTGGTACAAATACATAAGAGTGAGGCCTTCTGACGTGTATGCGGCAGTCTCCAGGTTCAAGTTCGAGTTACAAGTAATATGTCACAAGGTGTTCGAAAACTTCGCTATCAGCAAATGTCGGAGTATTGTACAAAATAGAAGACTCACGGTGGACCTATAGTGAACCCCATAAGTTATCAGCCCATGAAAAAAGGAAGTCACGTCTATGAGACGTGAAAAAGAAAGCCCGACGTGGGGCTTGAACCCACAGCCTTGAGATTGCTTATGAATAAGAGTCTCACGCTCTACCGATTGAGCTAGCCAGGCAGGCTGTTGAGCCAGAAAATGAGATATCCATTTTGAACGGCCAAAAAAGTCACGTGTGCGCCGAAAATACTCGCTATAACGACGTAGGAAGGAGGGGAACTCTCATGATATGTTCTAACTGCTTTGCATAAGTCACATCTCGTGTTTTAGCCGTCTCATGTATGTACGCGAAAAGTTTTTCCTCCGATAACGATAAGGATTAAGATGTGCCAAGATAATCAGACGTGACACACAAAGGCAAGAACCATCATATAGCCGTTTGTTATTCTACTATCTCTGTCTAATTCAGTATTATTGTAAGTACAATTAAATATGCATAAACTATTAACGATTGCCAAAATCCCCAACTCCCTAGTTGGCACTGATGAGGACGTACTTTGTAATGGACTCGAATCTCTCGGCCGTCAGCTTCAGAACCACCTTCAGAAGCTCATTGGCAAGCACCTGTCCGTCAGGTTCCAGCTGCTGGAGCTGCTTCCACGACTCAGCATCCATCTTCCACACAGTGGTCTCCACCTCAGCAGTGACAGTGGCGGTTCTATAGGTCTCGGAGAAGAAAGGCAGCTCTCCGCAAGTAGTTCCAGCCAGAATGGTCTCGTAGAGCCGGCCCTGCTGCATGTCGTAGTCTGCCCGCAGAATTCCGCTCTGTACAAGGTAGAATCCAGTGGGGGGTTGGTTAGCAGTGTAGAGAACATGTCCCTTGGGGAGCACCTCCTTCTTGAAGAATGCACAGATTCGGAACCAAAAGTCCTCGTTCTCGTCGGTGAGACCCTGGGACACTTGCAGAAGCAGAGGCAGGGGCTGCTTGAAGTTGTTCCACTTCATGATGGGGTCGTCCTTGACGTTGTTAGTGGCAGCCCGATGGATCATGCTCAGTCGGGGAGATGCAGAGTAGCCAGGAGACGAGGAGAGCACAGAGAGGGCGTTCTTTCGGTTGCCAGCTGCACTGCTGGGGATATCAGTAGGAGTACCGGGGGTAGTGGGCGAAGTAGCGTCATCCCGAGCACTGTAGTAGAGAGACAGGAACTCGTTCTCGCACCATTCCAGAGCCTCGTTGAGATTGGAAAAGAGTCGAACGTCGGTTCCCTGAGTGCAAGAGCCCTTCCAGAGGCCAACGGCGCCCAGAGCAGAAGAGATGGGGGATGAGGGGCCAATGCCAGACATGACAAGGTAGACATTCTTACTATCGAGCAGCTTTTTGATTCGAATGAAAGCCTCAGCAGCAGAGAAGTCAATGTTGGACACTGCAGTCATGTCCAGAATGAGGTATCGGAAAGGAGACTCCTTGAACTGCGCATCATCCATCAGCTGCTTGATGGTATCTTCAACACGCACAATGGTACCAAAGAACATGTATCCGGAGAGCTTGAGCAGGTAGATGAGGTTACCACACTCCTGGAGGAACTTTTGCTGGGTGGCGTGACGTCGAACTGTAGATCGGGCGACGGCACCAGTATAAGTGGCCTTGATGACAGATCTCTGAGAAGACTGGATGACAAAAGAGAAGCAAGCAAGCACGATACCAAAGAGGATACCGTATACAAAGTCGAAGATACCCATGGTAAGCACAATGGCAAGCACGGTAATGTACTCAAATCGAGACAGTCGTCCCCAGGTGTCGCCCAGAGCTTCAATGAGCAGCTCGATACCCAGCAGGAAAATGAGAGCACCAACGACACAGACGGGAATGAATCCAATGACGACAGGACCGGCGAACATGACACAGGCAGTGGCAATGGCCAGCATGACACCAGCAACTCGAGAATCGGCTCCAGACTTGATGAACAGAACGGAGTTGGTGTAAACGAGGTAGTTCTGGATAGATCCAAGAAGACCAGAGAGACCGTTGGAAATACCATGAGCCAGCAGCTCACGATCCACGTTAATATCTTCCTGGCCAGTAGAAACGGCCAGAGCAGGCACGTTAATGGGGACATGGAGAATACCGAAGAAGGTCAGGGCAAACATGGCAGGCACAGTCTTGAGCAGAGCAGCCCAATCCGTCTTTCCAAAGTCGTAGAGAGTGTAGTAGTACCACCAGGGCTCGGAGGTTGCCTGGGCAGAGAAGACCCAGCCGTTATCTCGAGCCATTTGCAGGTTCCAAGAAGGAACGGCCCATACCAAGAGATGGAAGATGGCAAAGACGCCGCAAAAGTATGAGGGGACAATGAGAGGATGGTGGGAGAACCGCTGGATGAGAAGCAGGGCAAGTGCGAGACCCAGAGGCGTGCACCACATGAGCAGGATTCGGGGTTCCAGCAGGAACTTGAGAATTGCAAATGTGTATTCGAGAGGTCCGTCCATTCGCGACGACACCTCAATGCCCGTCACGCACAGGAACCATCCCACTCCTCCAATGCATCCCACTAGGATATGACGAGGGAAGAAGGAAATGAGAGATCCGAGACGTGCGGCTCCCAGAGCCAGGAAAACGAGTCCAGTGACCACTGAGGAGGTTGCGAATGCCAGAATGACCGTGGGGATCACCCGCTCGGGCTCCTTGATCTCGGCCATGAGGGTGTATGCCATGGAGTGGAAGAAGGGCACGACCTCGATCATTTCGGATCCAATACCGGCCTTGAAGGCAGATCCACCCAGAGAGTAGACCAATTGTGAAATGACACAACTCATGTAGAACATTGAGAGACCTGCCGGGCCCAAATGTGCGAAAATGGGCTCTGAGAGAGGGAACAGGATCATTCCGTAGGATAGACCGTCCAGAATGTTCAGCAGGGTTCCCAGCACTACCGAAGGCAGGTATGATATTGGCTTTTTGACGCACTCGTCGAGTATGTCTGCTGAAGATGTATTTTTCACCTTTTCCTCCAGTCGCTTGAACACCCCGCTGAGTCCTCGTCCAGGTCCTCCATGGTTCACGTCGCCGGTCTCAATGTCTGGGCATCCAAACGTGTGGTATTGTCGGTGTGAGTCTCGTCGTCCTGAGGCTGTGTGTGTCGAGTGTGTCGATTTCTTTGATTCGGCCGACTGTTTGGGTCGTAGGGCGTCTCGTTCGTTACTGATCAGACTTGGAGTCTCGATCACGTTAGGAATCGGCAGAGGTTCGTTGGCTAGCTGTCTGGTGAGCGAGGATCCGTGCATGGAGTAGCTTTGGGCGGATCCCGTCGATTTGGGTCTGTCATTCGACGATGGCGACGAGCCCATGCCTTCTTCCAGAGCCATGTTGGCCAGTTCGGCACTTTGATGTCGAAGGCCTTCGTTCATGTTGGGCACCGATGGAGGCACGAGAATCGACGGTCTTCGGGAGTAGGACCGGCCTGCCAACCGCTGGAGAGGCGACTCGGAGAACGAGGAGCCCAGATACGAGTTTGGCTGCTCACTCATGGTCGCTTGGAGGTGGGAGTCGTTGAGTTGAGGCTAGCGTCCTGTGTTATCTAGATGGCCTCGAGAAGAGAGTTCGGCTCAAAGTTTGGGTAAGTGGAGCTTGAGTTTAATGAGGTGAGGATGGTACTCGTAGAAATGAAGCAGTATGTAGAAGTAGGAGCCGCAGAACTGTTGATTGGTGGGTTTTGATGAAATTTTATAGCTGCTTGATATTGTGTCTTGATTTTGCATTATCCACCTCAATCGCATCCTCTCTTCTACTCATTCTCAGATCGTCCAATCCCTCAGGTTACACTTTCTATTTTTCTCTTGCGGAAGACAAAATCTTGACTGCCAAAATTCAGGCTAAAACCGTTCATAGACGGATATTGTATACAAGTACTTGCACGGCCGTTGTCCCTGGATCGTGTAAAAAGAGGCCAACAGGGAGATGTTTTTGGACCCCTCTGCACGCTTCACATGGGCCACCTCGCTCACGCACCCCATACTAGTGCCTGTACCACCGATGTCTGGCGTCCGATCCTGTGGGCTAGCAGAAACGCTAGTTGGGGAGGGTGGTCTCGTATCTCATACGCACCGTACGCAGCAAATGTAGGACTTGCTCAAGACATGTGGCTTAGAGAGACTACAAGGTACAGGCATCACACGGCAACTGAGACATGGGTGGTACGTGGGAATGTGGGTTTTGCAACTGTACGTGTGCCTGATGACTCAAGTTCAAACGCCAAAGAGACCTCACCATTCACCTTACAAGTCACGCCCAAGCCCAAAAACAGTTAAGCCTTTGGCAGTCTAAAAACGTATTGAAAGGACTGAAATGTAAGTCAACTCTAAGACAGCCACAGTACGGTTAGGGCGGGTCCAAAGACTTGCCTAAGTCCGTCTCTCTGACTTGCTGCTCCCGCATAATAATCCCTCACAGCCATGCGTCTCATATCAGCGACATTCCATTTAATATCCCGTCTTTCACTCCCAGTAGGGTTCAATATCTCGTCTCACAGCACACCTGTATGGTCACCGCAAAGTTCACGGACACCCAAAGTTTGGCTAAACGAACTTTAGCTAAACGAAACAGAAGACTCCAATTACTTATCCCAAAGTATAGATATGAGGAGACGAATAAGAAGTAACTAATAACGCTATACGCGCCATGCCAACTCTATCACGTGACCAAAACCTCTCTCATATACTCTCTTCTTTCCCTCTTCCCTTTCACGCCGATCTTCTTTCATTGCCTCATCTTCAATAATGTAACTTAGACTGATCTCGCCCAATCACAGCCTGCATACAGATAAGAGAACCTCACCAACAATAACCGGTGATAATACCAGTTTTTTAACACTGACACATGGGTGCACAAGTGGAGATTAAGATAACATGATGTAGACGCCTGTCATGGCTAAATACCCGCAGAAACAGAACCAGTAGCAAGCATCCATCGATCTGAAGATCTGTCTATCTCTACCAGAGATCACTCATCTCCCCAGGTCAAACTTACATCTGTACATAGAAATTTGCTGTGATACAATGAGACCATTTTTCATCACTTCGTACAACAGAATCTCTTGATCTACTACTTGCTTGTAAACACTCACTCATAATTCATCATTCATAATACAATACATTAATAAATACATTTCCTCCACCGATCTAGTCGGTACACCTATTCAGTTCCCTCGGTCGGCATGATATGGCTGTTGAGCGAGGCAAACATTTTTTCAATCTCCTGCGAGCCCTTGGTGAACTCCAGGTCCCAGAACCGGTAGCTGGGGTTCTTGAGCAGCTCGGCGAAAGTGATCATCAGACCCCAAGGATGAGGTCGGTTGCAGATGATTCGCTCCAGCAGCACTCGGGTGATGATGTGCTGAATGTCCACCTTGTCAGATCCCAGACTGGCCTCGCCATGAGCACCAAACAGCGACAGGATCACACAAGAGTACCAGTAGGTGTGTCTGTTGGGGTACCGCAGCTGGTTGGCAATGGCTTCGAACAAGAAGTACCGTCCCTCAGCGTCCAGAGCCACGGCCACAGAAGTCAGAAGAGACAGGTGCGGCGACGAAGTGTCAAAAGTGGCGGTGGAGATCAACGAGGCAATGTAGAGCACCAGGGCGTTGAGAGCAGTGGAGTCGACAGAAATCTCGTTGAATCCAAGACCCAGACAGGGCTTGGCAGAGGGCAGGTAGAAGGCCTTGAGCAGGTTCTTGATGATGGCAGGCGAGGGGTTTCGGAGGTACATGTCTGTGAGCTTTCGAATGCCGTGCTTCTGAGCCTCATGGCCAGGGTCAATGGCCAGAGGAGGAGCAGCCTTGATCTCGGCAAGGGACTCGACCTTGAGACCAACAGTCAGAGGGTCGGGCAGCTCCAGATCAGCAGGGAAAGCAGACAGCACCAGGTTTCGCAGCTGGATGAACGAGGGCGAAATCACGTTGCACAGAGGGTAGTGGTTCTCAATCAGGAACTGGGGGTAGTCGTGCAGGATCACCAGCATGATTCGAAGAGTACCCTTGTACATGACAGCCACGTGCTCGTTGAACTCCTTGTCGGTGGTGAAGTGGTCCTGGAACTTGAGCAGGGCCTCCAGCAGAGACAGGTAAGGACCCCATCCTCGTCGGTTTCGAACCACGTCCATCATCTTGGGCAGGAACATTCGGTGAGAAATCAGAGTCATCCAGGCAAATGCAAAGCCAGGGAAGGCCATGGGCTGGATGAGCTTGAAAGTCTCGGCGAGACACAGGTAGATGGCGTCTCGAGACTCGGCGCTCAACTCAGCCTCGCTGAGCTCACACAGAATGGACGAGAAGAGTCGGAAGTAGGGCTTCTCGTTGAATCCCACGGGCGACTCTCCCACAGACTTGGCCTCATGGTCACCAGCAAACACCAGGACAACCACAGCCAGCAGCTGACGCACAAAGGCGCTGATTCGCTTGGCGTTGGTGGCCTCGTGAGCAGAAATGATGGTCACCAGCAGCTTGGCCAGACCGTCGACAGCCACAGCGACGTCTCCAACAGGAGCAGCAGGCTTGTCAACCATCTCGAAGCAGTACGACTTGACAGAGATCTCAGTGGCAGTACGAACCAGCACACAGAGATGGTCAGGGTTGGACAGCAGACCGTTCTCAGACAGCTGCAGAACAAACATGTACCGCATTCGCAGGTTGTTGCAGGCACCGGGGTGGCCCACAAGTCGTAGCCACTCGGCAAAGATGTAGGCACACTGCTCCTTGAGAGACACCTGGGAGGCATCAGCTCGACCAGCTCGAGTGGACTCAGACAGCTCAGTAATGGTAGGGATAACCACGTTGGTGTCGTTAAGAGTGGCAATGCACTTGACGGCCTCGGCGGCTGCAGCAGCCAGTTTCTCCTTGTTCTCAGCCTCCTTGGCCTCCTTGGCCTTCTTCTCCTCCTCGGACAGCTCGGGCTCGTCCTCCTTGCCCTCGTCCTTGCCCTTGGAATCCTCCTTAGAGTCCTCCTTGCCCTCCTTGTTCTCCTTGATGAGAGCCTCAAGGACAATGAGACAGCAAGAGAAGTCGGTTCGCAGAGCACAGGGGTCGGGGCCGAGCACCACATCAGCAATCAGCTTGTGAGTGAACTCGACAGCAGCGACATCCCGAGACTCCAGCATCTGCTTAGCCAGGGACTGGTCGAGCTCAGTAACAGTGATGAACCGAGTTCGAAGCAGAGTGGCGACCACAGGCACGTTGAACTTTCGCTTATCGGAGGAGTGGATGAGCCACAGAAGCACCTCCTTGCAAGTCTCAGCAGACAGCTCGCACAGCTTGCCCAGAAGCAGAGCAAAGGACTCGTGGGAGAGCTGAGAGTCGGACTGAGTGAACAGAGCGTTGACAACGAGCTGAGAAGTTCGAAGAACAACCTCGTTCTGGTAAGGGCTCTTGCTCACCAGAGACAGAAGTTGCAGCAGACGAACTCGAATCTCGTGGTCGGCAGGCAGCTCCACCAGAGAGGTGGGGACAGCGCCTCCGGCAGAACCATCGGTGGCAGCACTGATGCTTCGAAGCAGAGCGTCGATTCGAGCCTGGACAGTCAGCAAGATCTGAGAAAGCACAGCCTGAGGAGTCTCGGGGGTAGAAGGAGCAGGCACGCCGGCAGCAGCTCCTCCAGGGCCTCCAGGACCAGCAGCAGCTCCAGCCATGGCAGCAGGAACGCTTGGGACACCAGCACCGCCCTCGCTGAAAGAGTCGTACAGAGCCATCTGCTGAGGGGTGACTCCACCGGGCTGGATTCGAAGAGGATCGGGCAGGGGCAAGTTGAACCGAGTCACCTGAGGATCCACAAACGAGGCAGCGTCGCCCTGGTAAGCCTGTCGCAGAGCATAAGAGGGAGCAAGAGCCTCTTCAATCTCCAGGAGCGACTTGTCAATGGCAGCCTTCTCCACAATGCAACAGATGGTATCGGCGTTGGCAGCCACAGCAGCAGCCATCTGGTCCAGAGGGAGAGTCTCCTCGCCGTAGCCCTGAGACAGAAGCAGAGTCTTCAGGTTGCTCAGCAAAGAGTCCTTGAGAGGCTCCTTGGAGGTGACGAGGGACAGCGAGCCCGCCAGCATTCGAACCACGTTGTGGGCGGCTCGTCGCAGCTTGTCGCAGTCAACCTCAAATGCAAAATCCTTGGCAACCAGCTCCCGAGTCGCAATGGTGGCAATGGACACGGATCGCTCCACCACGGGCTGAAGCACCTCTCGAACAGCCTTGTCAACCGACAGCAGGAACAGCTGCTTGAGAGTGGGGTGCGAGACGAAGGGAGAGTCGCCCTGCAGCTCCAGCTGCATGATGAGACCGGGGTAGGGCTCGTAGAACGCAGCGGTGGCAACGGCAGCTCCGGCAGATCGCATTCCTGCGGCTCCAGGAGCTCCTTGCTGCTGGACCTGGGCCTGCTGCTGCTGCTGAGCCTGCTGTTGCTGTTGCTGCTGCTGCTGCTGCTGCTGCTGCTGGTTGACGCCAGGAGGACCGTGCATGGGAGGCATGCCAGGACCCATACCGAGGGGACCCATTCCTCCAGGTCCGCCAGGACCCATCATGCCGCCAGGACCACCCATACCGCCAGGCATGTGCATACCTCGGGGAGGAGGCATACCTGCGTGCATACCCATGGCACCAGGAGGCACCATACCGGCGTTAGCAGCATCGACATTGAGCTTGCTGACACCGTCGACAACCTCGTCAACGGCAGAAGAGCCACCTCGAATAATGTGGCTCTGCTCCAGCTCCTCGACATTGAGCTTGAGCTGGTTGCACAGGACCTCAATCTCAAACTTGAGGTTCAGCTTGAGCTCGGCGTGGTGGTACAGCTCAGCGAGCACGTACATGATACCCAGCGTCCAGGGGTTGGGGGGAGCAAAGACCTTGGACTTGGCAGCTCGCTCCAGCACCTTGGCGACAAAGGGAATCACCAGAACCAACTTCTGGTGCTTGTAGCCCTCGGCCAGCAGCGCCTTGAACGAAATGTTTCGGTGCTTGATGGGCAGGTTTCGGCCCAGAGTCAGAGCACCGAGCCACTGGCCCAGGTTTCGCAGCTGGTTACGGTCTGTGGAAGAAGAGACCGTCTCGGGGCTGTTGAGCAGCTTGACAATCTGCAGGTAGGTGACTCGCAGGAAGAAGCTCTCCAGCAGCTTGTTGGACATGTTCTTGAGCATGGAAATGTACAGAGAGTGGTAGTTGGGCTCCTGCTTGGCTCGATGTCGCACAATGTAGGTGGCAAACCATCGGAAGTATCGCTCCTCCAGCACTTGGGCCATCTCTCTGGACCGGGCTACCACGTTGCTTTGAGCCAAGTTGTTAACCATGAACAGCACCTTGTCAGAAAGCTCCTCCGGGGGCTCCACCTGCGCAGCATCCTCGGGCAGGTTGGAGTCGACTCGAATAGACGAGAAAATGAGAGTCTCGGGGGCCAGAGAGTTGTCGGGTCCTCCAGGGACTCCAGGAGGAGGTCCACCAACACCGGGCCCTCCAGGACCTCCACCGGGACCACCAGCAAGCTGCTTCACGTACGAGTAAATCTCCTGGTGCGACTGCAGACCAGGGATCTCGGCGAGAATGGAGCAGTAGGTGGGGAACTCGTTGAGTCGCTCCCGGAACTCGTACAGAGCCTGCAGACCAAACTTGAACATGTTGGAGTCTGCGGGCTGCTTCAGACTGTCCAGAACGTATCGCAGAGCAATCGACAGAGGAATGTCCTGGATGAGTCGGAAGTAAATGAGACCTCCAAACAGGACAGCGGTGGCAGCCAGCGCGTTTCGGGGGTACTCGGGGAAGAACCGGTACTCGTCAAACAGCGAGTGCACCATGCAGGCAAACACGTCCTGGTCCTGGGGGTCGTCGCTCTGCTTGAGCCGCTGCAGCATGGTGATGATGTCTCGGATCTGGATCTGCTCCTCGTACATTCGCTGGTAGCAGAGCTTCATCTCCCGCTCAATGTGGGGAGGGAAGGCGTTGGATCCATCGCCGTGGGCCAAAATGGCCTGGTCGTGGCCCTGGCCAAAGTTGATGAGCCGAGGGTACACCTGGAAAGTCTGGGTCTGCAGCATTTTGAACTGCTCGAGCCGGTCAGCAGGCATATCCGAGCCCGAGGACACAAACTGCAGAATGGTGGCCACGGAGCTGAGAGTGAGGGGGTTCTGGGGAGGAGGAGGAGGAGGAACACCGACTCCAGCCTGCGAAGACAGCTCGACGCTGATTTTCATTTCCAAAAAGTCCAGCACGCCCCGCACAAAGTCCGCGCCCACGGCCTTGTATGTATCGTCCATAAATTGTTTGAGGGGGTACAGCTGGCGCTGGGAGGCCAGTACCGCCAGGTCCATGGTGAAGGCAAAGTACCGCAGCTGCAGCACGTGGGGCAGAATGTTGGCCGCGTGGCAAATGTCCAGAATCTTGCCCACGTTGAGAGCGCTCACCCGGTAGTACTCCACCACCATGGACGCCAGAAAAGCCTCGTCCTGCTGGCCCAGAATGGAGAAGACCAGAATCGACGAGTTGTGGCCGGAGAAGAAGAGATCAAAGAAGTTCTTGATGACCCGCTCCAGCAGAGGCGACCACGGCTTGGGGGTCTTGAGGGAGCCCAGAAAGAAGAGCTCGGGCGTCACCTTGGCGTGTTTGTCCAGAAAGTCCTTGGCGGCCGACTCGGCCACCGTCTCCCGCTCAATAGCGTCGAACGTGAGCCGCACCAGATCCACCAGGTTGAGGGGCGAAGCCTCCAGGGCCACCACGATCGGTTTCATGGGCGAATCGGCGGCAGCCATGGCCGGGGGGATGACGGACGACGAGATGATCTTTGTGAGGCCGCAGCCAGCCAGATCCAGCTGGTGTCGCTCTCGAGAAATGCCGGCCGTGGCGTTCATGAGCTGGACCTGCAGAGCCAGTCGTTGCCATCGACGTCGCTGATAAAAGTATGCAACCAGCGAGCCATTGGGGTCTGCGGCCAGCAGGATTCGCAGCAGCACGGCAAGGCCGTCGGACGAGCCAATGTTGAAACTATTGTTGTTGCTGTTGCTGTTGCTGTTGTTGTTGTTGTTGTCGTTGTCCTCCTCGTCTAGTCCGTCGATGGCCTCCTTCCACTTGTTGAGATCGGGCAGCTTGGCCACGAGCCCCTTGCCCACGCCCAGGCCGTCCCACTTGGCGTTTAGAGCGCCATGCTTGAGCACCTCTGTAATGTCTGCGGGGGAGAGCTTGCCCGTCACCAGCTCGTTCATGTCTGATTCCGAGAGATTTGTCCGGTTGGACAAAGATGCAATAGTCACTGTGTTAGTATGGAGGCGGTCTGAATCGTCGTGGCTCGCTCTACTCACTTGTACACCCAACGTTATCAGTGTCGTGTATGGGGGTGTGTGCTGATCTGTATAGATGTCTGGGGTCAGTATTTCGTGTTTTGAGAGCAATGAAGGGTTGGATCGGTCGGATCTGGCACGTGATTCGGTGCGTAGCGCAAATACTCACTTGTTAATGTCGGTTTACCAGCGTGACGACTCGTTGTAAATGTGTCTTGATGTCTGGTTCTGTGTGTGTGTAGTGGTGCGGTGAAAAACTAAGGTGTACTTCTTGACCCGACTTTGGGAGGTTGGGTTAGGTGACGTAGGAGAGACGGCAGCGAAGGAGATGGTAATTGGATGTAGAGTGAAAATATATATAAATGCGGTAAACCAATTTGGATGGAAATACGACAATACATCTATCTAAGCACTTCTACCACCCATTCCCACTCCCTCATTCCGCTTATCTATCTCTCCGCCCTTGGCAGGGTAACTCAAGCAACCAAAGTTAAAACGCCACTACAGAAAGACATTATTCGACGATGGTCTTTAACAACACCGTGTTCCGGACGGTAATGTATGCAAAAGAGAGAGATACGAGTATGGCGTCATGAGACAGGTGGGATCACTTGGTGATTTTGTATTAGTCAGCGGGTTTCGTGTAGTGCCCACTCTTTCCCAATACTACCCCTTAATACGCTTTAAGACATTCTCGTCTTTACGGCTACATCGGGTGCTAATATTAGACGTTGGAGGGTCTACGCTTGGAAGGCTTCTACTCCATGCATCACGGTATAATTAAGCCCAGCCCTGGCTTGAACCTTGCTCCATCTGATAAAGATGATGAGAATTGCTTGTTTAGACAAGGTAGGAGATTGGATGGGTTTGAAATATTGATGTTGGATGGCTGTTTCCAATTGACTGATTGGTTTATTGGTTTTTTGCTTGCTCATCTTAGATCGTCTTTTTGCCTACGTACTTTTGGCTACAATACAAGAACTTTTTCCACAGTTATCTTCATGATACCTGTACATACCTTTCTTGTTCCAGCATACCTACAAGTAGGACTCTCTATACGACACCTCTACTTGTATCTCTCTATATTCACGACACTTGAACACGTCTCTATTTCTCGTCGGTACTGTATATTCTAGAATTAAATACTACTCCACTTAAAGCAGAGACAGAAGGGGAAGAAGAGCAAGAGCTCCAAGAGCCAGCTTGTCAGCTCCGTTGGCCTGGGCAACACCAGGAGTAGACTGCTGGGCCTGAGAGGGCTGAGCCACGGGGACGATAGGAGTTCCAGGGACAGCAGATCCAGCGGGGGCGGGAGCAGGAGTAGAAGCCTTGGAAACAACGGCAGCAGGAGACTCAGCAGGCTTAGAGGCAACGGGAGCGGGCTTAGAAGCAGGCTCGGAAGCAGCAGCAGGCTTGGAGGCAGGCTTGGAAGCGGGCTTGGAAGCGGGAGTCTCAACAGCAGCAGCGGACTCAGGCTTGGAAGCAGGCTTGGAGACAGTAGTGTGGATAGTAGAAAGAACCTTGGTGACGGTTCCCTGAGCAACCTCGGTAACGGGAGCAGAAGAGGCAGGAGCAGAAGAGGCAGGAGCAGAAGCAACAGAAGAAGCCTCCTTGTGCTCGCACTTGGGGCAGACGGTGCTGGTGACGGTCTTGGGGACGTGGACGGTCACAACGTTGCCGGTAGCGTCAACAGAGGTGGTGACACAGTCGGAAGTGTAGACAGTGACGTACTTGCCCTCGATAGTGGTGGTCTTGTGAACAACGGGGGCAGCAGCGGTGGAGTTGAAGCCAGTGGTGGGCTTGACAACAACCTGCTGGGAAGCGTTAGCGGGCTTCTCGACAGTGACGTTAGTAGGCTTCTTCACAGCCTCAACGACCTTGCCACACTGACCAGCAGCGGGCTTGGCAATCTTGGGGATGTCTTTCTCGGTTCCCCAGAGCTTGGCAATGGGAGGGAAGATGGTGTTTCCAACCAGACCAATGGCAGAGGCGTTGGGAGCAGGGATGGGGACTCGCTCGTCGTTGAAGTAGCCCTTGACGGACTTGTTGTTGTACTGGCCAGTGGTATCGTGGTCAACAATAGAGATGTTGAGAGAGTCAGCAACAACCTTGAAGGGGTTGGCAACGGTATCGAATCGTCCAAGATGGTCGAGACCCCAGTTGGCCTGGACAGTAGCAATGTTGGAGTAGTGAGAGTAGTAGGTGGAATCAGTGGTGCCCTTGAGGTGGTCAGGAACAGCTCCTCCAAAGAGGATGGCCAGCACCTTGTTCTCCAGAGGCTTGGTATGGTTCTCATCAAAAGTGAGGATGACAAGAGAGTTCTTCATGAACTCCTCGTTGCTGAGAAGGGGCTTGAGCCATCGGGCAACCCATCGTCCAGCCCAGTCGATATCGGTATCGTGAGCATCGTTAGTCATGTTAGGGGTGATGAAGGTCCACTGGGGCAACTGCTTGGCCTTGAGGTCTCGGTCAAACTCGGTGAAGTTCTTGAGGTTTCGGAGTCGGTCCTGGTTGTCAACAACAGAGTCGTAAATGACCAGAGGGTTGTGCTTTCGGACGTAGTCCTTGGCGTAGTCAGACTGTCGAGAGAAGTTGAAACCCTCAAAGCCAGTGTAGGGCTGGTGCTCCTGGTACTCGGACCAAGAGATACCCTTGGACTCAAGCAGGTCAACAACAGTGCTCACGTTGGAGGGGACTCGGAAGAAGTCATCGTTGTTGATACCAAAGTAGTCTCCTCCAACAACACCAACGTAGTTGGGCTCGGAGGGATGGGTGAGAGACCAGTAGTTGTCCAGAGTGATACCCTGGGTTCGGAGCCAGGCAAGATCCTCCTGCTCAAAGGCCTTCTCGTAGTCGGTGTTCTCGAGCCAGATCTGGTAGTAGTTGTCAAACACACACCCGGGAACCTTGGGAGAGGTGTAGTGGTTGCTGACGGCAGTAGCAGCGGCAGCCTCGATCTCGGTGAGATCAGGAGAGATGGTGGAGAACTTGGGCTGGTACGTGTTCTTGTCCTTGGCGACGACGGCGGCCACAAGGGCGGCCAGAATGGTAACAGAAAGCTTCATTTTGGTTTACAGAACTATGGGTGTCTTTGCAATTGGTTATATAAGATGCAGACGGAGAGAGAGAGTCCTTGTAATTAGAGCCCTTGAGCTAGAGGGAATGTAGACGCCATCGAATAGGGTTGTCCGGAGTCCGTATCTGAAAGTTGGTGAGCTTTTGGTGATCAGGGGTATGGCTAGAGACGGGTATGACCTTGGTATTGCATCGGAATGAGAAAACGTCAGGGAATCTCATGAGAGGATATCGCTCGGGGAATAGTAACAACAGGTATCAATGGTTGATGGCGACTGAGATCTCAATCACATGCTGACCCCTAATGCCGTTCGTCTTCAACAACCCACGACCATTAGGTTCAATCAAGTCGAAAAGTCAGCCTAAGGAGTCTAAAGTAAAATACCAGGGAAGACGTGATGGAGCTCATCGACTGTGAGAAGCGGGGAAGCATCTCGTCAGGGTGGTGTGCAGAGGAATTGTGTCGGAGGAGAAGTCTCCAATGAGCTTGGTGTCTTCTGTGGGTCATCCAAGACCACCCTCAACCCCACACGGCTCGAATAGCCCGAGTTGACTGATTTCGAATAAAATTATACCCGCGATTATTAGAAATACGCCGTTTCTAATTGGGTGGAATCGCCACACGTGCGTACCCGGCACGTGTAGATTAGCCTAGGCCGTTAAACTAGTGCGTAAATGCAGGTTGGGGTGTCGTGCACTGCACCAAGAGATTATCGGCCCGCCAAGTGATCGTCTGTGGGGAAGTCTGCGAGGTGCCAAGATACGCTGAGCACTAACGGCTAGTTCCCTACCTGATTTACTCGTAGTTGTAGGTACACCACTCGTAGTAACTCACCATAAACCATCACCTCATCCCGTCGTCTAACTAACGTTGAGATCGAGAATGCATCTTTGGGCTGTCTCAGATGGCTGCCAGTCAATTTTGGGCTCTAATGGCTAAATCTCGGGCTAAAAAGGCGTTAGAGTGGGCGGTGGAGACCGCAACAGGAGCTTTTGGTCTGGATCGGCAACACGTTTCGCCATCCATTGGGCCAAACTGAATCTAACGCAACAACGGCTATACAATACGGCGGTAGCTTCGTCTAGCTCTGAAACATGGCTTGTCCCGAACGGGTAGTATTTTAACGAACAGAGGGCCAAGACACCAAGAAACCGTCCCGACTTGGCAGGGTGCGGGATGCTAATCTGGTGTTAATAATAAACCACCTTGAAGGAAGTCTACAAGGATGAGTAAGCGACGGTGAGCTGAACGGTGGTTAGTAAGCGATGGTGAGCTTAGTAAGCAGTGGGAAACACGTGTTGTTGAGAAAAGGGTGGGAAGCGTGGGGGGTAAAATTGGGGGTTGGTGAGATTAAGTCAATATTACTTGGGTGTTGAACAAAACTCACCAAATTGTTGAGATCTCAAGTAATCTGAAAACAGCCACGCGCAGTACGTTCATGTTTCACATGGATGTGAGACTGGAGCCACTGCTTGTAGCAGCACAGGAAAGCAGCACAGGAGCAGCAGTGGTCCATTAATGTGGGCTCATGGACGCTGAGCGGGTTAAAAGTGCTGGAATTGCCCCTTCGATTCTCCCACTTGGCACGGCTATTCAGGCACATTCCTGACGTTCATTTTGGCGAACCTTCATTCTTATATGAATGATGTGCTTTATTTTGATTCCCAAAAGGACAGACTCTTGTGACATCTGCATCAGGAGTGGTTTGTGGCAGCCACGTGTCTCACCGCCAAGTTTGGAGCAACAAGAAACCGAGACAGGTGCGGGCCGAAGCAGCTCGACTTGCTGACACACCCACTGGTACTGCTGCTTACACAAGTGTTTGTTCCCTCACCATCACTTTCATAATCTGGCACAGCCTTCTTGGATCGTAGGTTTGGAAACCTTCGACTGCTATCTATCACATCTCTCGAGCCAACTCTATTTGCATGGAAGCTGGACAAACGGCGCAGTCTGGCAATAGCTGCCCCTGTCAGCCGCATCAGGGCACGCTGGGTAGCGTGAGCAGTCTTCTTAAGAAGCCCCCGGTCTCCCGCCAAGCCGGCTGCCTCGTAATTCCACAACGCCGCAGTTTGGCCTGTCTTGGTCTGATACACTCCCAACAGAAACTCTCTGGATGCCCACACTTTTGCCGGTGCAATTGTCCCACAAGATGAAAACGTATACAGACAAAAGTCAAGGCTTATATGTATGACCGGGAGAGCAAGTAGATTAAGATAATAGGTGCGGTACGAGTATTCGTACTTGTAGCAAGCAAACCTCCCTGCGAAATTCTTCACCTCACCGCCAAAACCTCCACTCTAACCACCTCCTCGCTCATCAACATTGTTTGCGTTTTACTTTGCATAGCGCCATCCTAAAACATAGACTCCGCAGAGGTGAAACTTGTCAACCTCAGCACTCGGCACGACACAATGGCTCTCACAAAACAACCGACGCTGTGGGGAGTGCCGCTCAAGCTCATCTCGCTGGTCACGCTGACGGCGCAGAACTCGTCGCTCATTCTCGTCATGCGATACTCGCGAATCATGCCTGCTGGCCCGAACGGCCACTACTTCACCTCCACAGCAGTGCTGCTCAACGAGCTGCTCAAGCTCGCCATCTGTCTGTGCGTGGCCATCTACACCACCCCGGGCCACTCGCTGCAAACACTCTACAAGGACGTGTTTGGAGGCGACGCCTGGAAGCTGTCCATTCCAGCAGTTCTCTACACTCTGCAGAACTCGCTGCAGTACGTGGCTGTTTCGAACCTCGATGCTGCCACCTTCCAGGTCACCTACCAGCTCAAAATCATCACCACGGCCTTCTTTTCCGTGGCCCTGCTGCGCCGATCGCTCAGCAACACCCAGTGGCTCTCGCTCTTCATTCTCACCATGGGAGTCGCCCTGGTCCAGCTTCCGGCTGCTGCAGTTGAAGCCATTGTAGACTCGCTGCGATGGAGCTGGTGGTCTGGCGAGGAAGCCAAGACCGTGGTTACCAAGGTGGCCCGAGACCTTGTCACCCGAGGAGCTCCTACAGAGACCAACTCCAAGGTGGGTCTGGTGGCCGTCATTCTGGCATGCTGTCTGTCCGGCCTGGCAGGCGTCTACTTCGAGAAGGTGCTCAAGGGCTCGCAGACGTCGCTGTGGACCCGAAACGTGCAGCTGTCCTTCTTCTCGCTGATCCCTGCCACCGTCATTGGCTGCTGGTGGTACCAGGGAGCCGAAATCGCCGAGTACGGCTTCTTCAACGGCTACAACGCAACCGTGTGGAGTGCCATCATTCTGCAGGCTCTCGGCGGCATTGTCGTTGCTCTGTGTGTCAAGTTTGCCGACAACATTGCCAAGAACTTTGCCACGTCCATCTCCATTCTCATTTCCTTCGTGGCCTCCGTGTACCTGTTTGAGATGGAGGTCACGGTCAACTTTGTGGCCGGCGCCGCTCTGGTTGTGTTTGCAACCTTCCTGTACTCTCGACCCGCCCCTGTGCCCCAGGAGCTGCCCAAGAGCAACTAGACATTGTCATGTACTTAATATAGATAGAGATTGTATGTGAAGTGGAGGGTCATCGAGGGTGTTTTCTATAACAAGTTGGATTTGTGCTTAGTTTAATACCCGTAAACACTGTATATTCTCGTGATGTTATGAACGCGGATCATCTGGAAGACATGTGGAACGCGAAACTAGCACGTGGTGGTCTGCAGTGGTGCTGGTGGGGGGTTATAATAACAGCAGTGGTGCTGGTGGAATGGAATTTTGGTATTACTGCCAGTAGTTCCATGATTTACTTGTCGTTCATTCAGTCTTTTCTTATTAACACGATCATGTCTTTGGAATGTGAACTTGACCTTACACTGAGGAAAGTAGTACAAGTATTACGTCGCATCAGAATGGAGGCTACTTGTACTGTACCTGTAGTGGGGGAGAACATGGATATATTATTGACATCTCAGCGCCTCTTTTTCAATCTGAGCAAGACTCGTTTCAGTATTTCAAAGGCACGGCTGTTTCCAGACTGCTTTTGAAGATCTGTCTCAGTCAACAAATGTCAATGAGTAATTTTGCATATGGGCTGCCTAATTAAGAGGCATAACCGAGGTGTGCTGAGCTGTGGCAACGTGCTCACTGATAGAGAAGGAAAAAAGCACTAATGAGCTGAAAGCTGCTTGCACAAGCCATGTCAATCACGTGACAAATCGATTTACAAGTAACAATATTCCATCAACATACATCCAAATCGAACCCACTCACACTCACCCCTACCAACTCATTTAAACTGCCCGGGACATGCATGCTTCGGGCATTTCCTCGAGGCTAATTAAGCTCTGGTCCGGGTAACACCACCTTTTCTTTATCACCAAACCTGGGTTAGGCCTCTGGATGCAGACCCCGAACAAGACAATCTTTTGATTCTGCGCCGCACCCCGAAAATGGAGTACCAAGAAGGATTCGCGCCGCGCGAGTACGACAGCGGGCTCGTCTACCAGATGCCCAATGCACAGCAGGTCCCACGGCAGCAGCCAGGAGGGCCCCAGGTCCAACAACAGCACCACTCGCCGGAAGACACTCCTCCGTCCATGGGCAAGGCCTACGACCCCGTTGCGAATCTCGACCGGGCCGCGTCACATGCCATCACCGCGGCCTCCGAGCCGGACCCTGAACCCGAGACGGAACAGCCGTTTTACGTGAACGCCAAGCAGTACCATCGAATATTGAAGCGACGAGTGGCTCGAGCCAAACTGGAGGAAAGCCTGAAGGTGGCACGTGGTCGAAAGCCATATCTGCACGAGTCGCGACACAAACACGCCATGCGACGGCCCCGAGGCCAGGGAGGCCGGTTTCTGACTGCCGCCGAAATCGCGGAAAAGGAGAGACAGGAGGCCGAAGAAGCCCAGGCACAGGGCGAGAACAAGTGACGAGAAAACCGCGGACGTTCCGGATACCACACACTAACGGTTGGAGTTTGAAGCCATGAAAAACCACCTTTTTATATGTAATATTGTACTACTTAGTGATGAATGATGATTAATGATTAACCAAAGGAGAAGGAGTGAAGGTATTGTGTAGTAATGTGGAGTTCTGATGATGGACTCTTTCAGCCCCGGCGTGTCTAAACACACTATAGAAGGGCATTTCTTTTTCTCGTATGTCTCAATCTCTACAGATCATCTTAACGTTGTTCACGTATACGTTCAAGCTACTATTACTATTATTCGTAAGGGTTGAATGCTCCATTATCTATCTAGGCAAACAGAAGATCGCTCTGAGTCTTCTCCTCGGGCTTGACATCAATCTTGGCCGAAAATTTGGGCATGAACACGGTCTCATACTTGGGACACACGGTGAAGATCGAAGAAGAGCCAGAAAAGACACTGGTGAGCTTCTCGCGCGACTGGAACAGAACCAGCTGGGAATTGGAGGTATTGTCGCCAATCTCAGCAAGGAATTCGGTTCCTATCAGCTCAGCAAGCTCTGTGTACATGTTCTCAATGATCTTGTCAAAGGTGCTCTCCTCACGCATAGACAGGGCAATCTGTAGAACAAACTTGCACTCGTCAATGGTCTTGTGAGAGCACTTTTCCAGCTCCGACAGAATCTTGGAATGCAAGTCGGACAGACAGCTGGTGATAAACTCCTCACTGGTGGTATACTCCTTCTCCAGAAGAGCCACATGCTTCGAGGTCCACTCGTCATCCTCATCGTCGTCTTCGTCGTCATCATCAAGAGTTCCCTTGGCCTTGACAAACACCTCTTTCAGGCTATTGAGCACTGCACGGATGCTAGCCACGTTCTCAAGTACTTCTTCATACTGAGACACAATGGTGGCCGCTGACGATCCTGTGATCTTGTTTTGTGTGTTGAGGATACCCATGATGTCAATCTTGGACGACTTTCCAGCTCCAATCAGTGCCAGGGCGTCAACAAGAGGCGATTCAAAGGAAATAATGGCAGGAGGGGCAGCTTTATCCTCAATCTTGTTCTTGAAAAGAGCAAAGTCGACTTCTCCAAGATTCTCCTTGATCAGAGCATGAAACTTGGTCTTCCAAGCTTGAACAAACTTGTCAAGGTTGAAAACCGTGCCGAAATCGGCACTTCTTAGATCTCGAGACTTTCTAAACAACGTGAAAACGTCTCTCAGAAGCTCAATTAGACCCTCCAGCGTGTCACGAGACTTGATGGATTCCGTAGATGCATGATCCAACACAGGTCCCATCTGTTCTTTGCAATACTCTTGCAAGAGTGTAGTAATACGTTTAGGGAACTTGTCATCTCGAGAGTACTTGCTTTGAGGAGGAATAGAAGCTGCCTCAGCAACATGACGAGGAAGATTATCCCAGTTGAGCAGCAGGGCAATATTTTGCTTTCGAAGCTCGGTCTTGAGAGTCTCACAAAGTGTACCTTCACTGGAAAACTGTGCTGATTCAAGCTGATATAGAATGGAGGACTTGAGAGAAGCAGATGCCAGGTACTTGGAGGCGAATTTGAGCGTGTATGAGGTGCTGGTCAGGGCTTTGATCAGATTCTTCTGTTCAAGACCGTCAAACCGAAGCTTTAAAAGCTGCTCAAAGGCGTCTTCAACAGACACCGAAAAGAAAATGCAATAGGAGAGCAGATCATTGGGTGAAATTTCTCCACTGAGACAAGACGTCAGTCTCTTTCGGTACTTGGATCTCAGAAAGTCACGTGACTGTTCAGATCCGTCCAGGGAGTGCAAGTAGAACAATCTAGCCATAAGTAGGTTAGATTGTTCATTTTTGGAGTCTGCAAAGAACAGCAGTTTTCTCAGAATCGACTCAATCGCCGACTTGTCCAGCTGAGCCTCATTGGCCTTGGTTTCCTTCACCCATCTATCCAGACTCTTGTCGCATGCTGCCAGTTCCTGTTTGATATCTCCATGGCTCAGTTCACTCAGTAAAGAATGCTGTTTGCTCATCTTTTCACTCAGAGACTGAATGTCGTCCGTGGTGCCGAGTAAATCGCGGTACGTGGTGTTGATCAGACATCTCAATTCCTCGTTTCTTCTGTCTTTTTTCGTTCGAAGCTGCTGCTCAATGATGACCACGTCCGAAATCGAGTATTTGGACATCGTGGACTGCCACGACGACAGTCCCAGAGCCATATAATCGTCCGAGGACGTGGCATTGCGGATTTTGAGCGCCAGAGCCGAGTTTGCGGGCGGCTGTTGCATTTCTCAGAGGTGTATTGTACTTGTTGGTAGGGATACGTGGTGTCGTGCATGTCCATATGCATAAACCCTAACCTGGAGAGAAGTGGAGTGTGTATTTTGGGGTGTTCTAGGGATGGTAGAAAAAAGAGGAGTAATTACAAACTTTGAGAACCGTTGTAATAGTAGTTCTCCACCTTGATATGGCGTAAAACTCTTGTTTATGGGGCAGTCTAGGGGATGGTATTATAGTTGATGTCTGTCAAGTGCCTAGTAAAGTCTTAGCTCAAAATAAACAATACTCCCAACAATGAGAGGAGAGCTAAAGTATTGTCAAGTATTTTCATCCTCCAGAAAAAGGCTCACAACTCAGTCAATACGAGGGCTAGAGGTAAAAAAATTAGTCAGTTGTATAGAGGGGAACAAAATTATTATTGGAATATCCTCTAAAGGCCCGAAATCGTAGTATTTTCGCCGGAAAGTCTTTTCAAACCTCACCTCTCGATGCGCGTTGCCAACCAGAATCTTCATCCTTTGGGCGTCTGGTGTAGTTGGTTATCACATGCGCTTAGCATGCGCGAGGTCCCCGGTTCGATTCCGGTGTCGTCCACTTTTTGTCCTAGAACATGGCACATTGAACGGTAGATTTCTCTCTATTGTTCATGCTGTTCCGTTGTGCAACTTTTTGTTCAGTTGACGATACTTTACTTTTACTCTTGTTGGGACGCACTTCCTGTAACCTGCACTGAAGATATTATTCGGCTGGGATAGGAGAGAGCCAATTTCACATCATCCAAGGTAGACAATCATACAGCCCGGATCCGCGCTCAGTAGACAATTATACAGCTCGTGTAGCGGCTACAAGTAGGGCCTCAGACGAGAACGGCCGTGTAACCACTCCTTGTTGATTTCAGGAGACTGAGTGCCTCTACTTGTACTGTGCAATAGTGCTACATTGAGATACAAGTGTACTTGTACCGCGCTCTGCTATACCTATAGCAAGCCAATGTATCACCAACAAACAAGTGCGACGTCTCCCTTGCCGGAAACATTTTGGAACCACTTTCCGTCTGTTTGCTATCCGTACTAAGTCTATTGTTGATGTTTGTCGCTCAAAATTGGCCTGGTCTCCACACTAAGACTGGAAGTTACTGGTGTACAGGCACCTCCAGGTGTGTGATGTATATGTGAAAAGTGTCTTGGCACCTCCTACGAGTACAAGTAGACCCCATAGTGTCAACTGGTTTCTGAAACAGTAGACAATAGAGGTGGTCTTAACAGATAATAATGAGCGTGTACACGTGGCAATAGACATTATTATCGGCGACGGTATCGTCAGGCCATTGCGTCCAGCCCATGTTTTCCTTGTGAGGACAAGTGGGATGACTTGAGACAAGAGGGATGGATTCGGACATAATTAATATCTTGCGGACGTGTTTGGCCACAAATGCGCTTCGTGAACGACCGACGTGTTTGGCCACATTGTTTCAGATCGTGTGGAAAAAAAACAGACACTTTCAATGTTGACACTCTCGCTCTTTTCAGCCGTTCACATATTATTCATTTCCGCGGAGACTGAAACAGACTATAGAAGGGGTGGTGGCTGGTTTTCAGATACCTTGACTCCCCATAATATGGGCTACAGACGAGAACGGCCTGCCATGTACGGACGTACAAGAAACGTCCCCTTCACTCATGTATAAATGCCATGTATCAAGGAGGACACAATTAACGGTCTCCATGGCAATAGGCGAGGTGAGACATTGGCCAGGGTTTAGCTCCCAGGGAATGTGGGAGAGCGAGGCGTGTGGGAGAAATTGACACCAACCCACTGTCTCACCATGAACGTTGATTTGGAATGTGCCGGGTAAACAACGAACGGCTCCTGATACGGGACATTTGGTACGAGTACGAGATTGTGGAGAAATGTGGGGGTACGGGTAGTGAGTGGTATAGACGGTGTTTTATACACGGCTATGATAAGCCGAAGCTAAGCACTTGTTTATATAGCTTGTATAGTAAGATCAAGGTACAGTAACCTATGATAAGTCGACTCCTTGGACATGATAATGAAAAGTTGGTGGTATGATAAGTTGACAATCAAGTTGATGATGGAGTAAATAAATGATGCAAAGAGCATTGAATACAGTGGTGAAGTAAATGGACACAAAGGTAATTGACGAATATGAACAATGGTGAAATGTTCAAGCTTCGCTCACACTTGACTTCATGTACAGTATCCGTACGATACAAGTGCTCGCTACGCTCACACTTGTCTACGCTTGCCTGAGTATGGTACAAAAATGCATATATTAACGAACGTGGGAGTGGTGTGCTACTCCATGCAGTGAGATCAACTCTTAAATAGGTGTTTGGCTAGTGTCCAGTGTGCGGGGATTACATGATCACACAGCCCTTCTTCTTCTTCTTCACCCCCTCGGAATTCTTCCTCTGGTGTCCCTTGAAACTCGTGGAGATGTTTCGGATCGACGCCGCCGAGCTCGTGCTCTTGACGCTCACGTGCTTCGACGCTCTATCGTCGTAAGGCATGCTCAGATAGTCCGCGCCCGTGGAGGATGTGGGGCTGTGGGTGGGGCTGCTCACGCCCATTCCGCTTGTACCAGCCAAGGAAACGGTCGAGCCGCCAAACGACGAGTCACGACGGATGATCTGTCGCAGCAGGTCCTGGAACACCTGGTCAATGTTGGTCTTGAACTTGGCCGAGGTCTCGTAGAAGGGCACCTTGCCCCACTGGTTGGCCAGCGCCACTCCGTCCCGGGGCTGCACCTGTCGCTCGTTTTCCAGATCGCACTTGTTGCCCACCAGCACCATGGGCACGTTGTTGTTGTCCTTGATCCGACACACCTGTTGTCGCAGCTCCTGGAGCTCTCGCAGAGACGACTCCGAGTTGACCGAGTAGACGAGCACAAAGCCCTCGCCGTTTCGGATGTAGAGTTCACGCATTGCCGTGAACTGCTCGACGCCGGCGGTGTCGAGAATCTCCATGGTGCAGTGTCTGCCATCCAGATTCACCTTTTTGCAGTAGGAATCTTCAATGGTGGGGTCGTAGGACTCGATGAAGATGTCCTGGACGTACTGGACGGTGATGGCGGACTTGCCGACGCCACCGGCGCCCAGAACGACGATTTTGTAGTCTCTCATGCTGTTTTGTGGAAGTACTGGGTTGGTGATGAAGCGTAGGAGGGCTCAGGTATAAGTCATGTTTTGGTAGTCGAGTTTGTTGGATATTAGGTTCACGTGTGAAATTTAGCTTTTTCAGGTAAAAGTTTTGAAAGCTTGGGAAAAGTGCCGTAAGTGGGGCTACAGCGATGGGGGTTGGTGGAAAATGGAGCCCTTGAGGAGGTGAGTATTTTGGGGCAACTCCAATGTTCACACGTTTCGTCCACCACCAGCAAAACAACTCCCCCCACTCTCATTCCAAGTCATATACACCAACACTAAAGCATAGTGTCTAAACTCTGTTTGCTGTCTCTCTGTGTTTTTTGTTTTGTTTTCATGTCCTCTTTCAAACAGGCGGGTGAGACAGTTGTGGGTTGTCTTTAGGCGTTTTTCGCCCTCTGCTAAAAGGCGTATACGACGCATTCCGCAGACATTGCTCGGTAAGATGGTAGGCTAGAGCTCCAGTTCCATTGGTCGAAAAACATTTCCCCAATGGTTGTAATTGTCCTCTTTTGTCGGTATACCTCACCGGCTTGTCCTTGGCATGAAAAGTCTGGCTGTTTTTTTTTGCGTCCGCTTATTATTTCGCTGTGACACTTGGGGCCGCCGAAAAGTGCAAAAAGTGCAAAAAGTGCCATATGTACTTTTGTGTCAAGACGCGAAACGCGACCCCGGCGGAATAGACTCGGGGCACGTGCTGTACTACTATAGCCACACATCAGGGACCGCCTTGGGGGCCATAATTGTGGACACGGGACATAAACAAACGGGCCCGCGTTACCCCTTTGGTGGAGCTATGGTGTTTTGGGGTGTTTGGTTCAGCTGATTATTCAGCCAAGCTCGCCAAACTCAATTGTCTAAACATGAGAGGGACAAGAGAAGGATAAGAAGAGACAAGAAGCAAGAAGCGTTACCAGTGACAATCCGGCAATCATGTTAATCAGGGCGAAGAACATGATAATCGGCGTTTAGGAGTCCAATGCGAGTCGGTGAGCGTAGCTACATGAGCCGGCGGTGCCCGCTAACGACCAGCCATCAACCACGGGTACTTGTACTTACCAGCCGTCCTCCCACGAGTGTGCCTCTACATTCCCCTTCTTCTCCTGTCTTGCTGGCTCCGTTCTAACGACACACCAACACTGTGTTGTCCCAGCACTAGACAACCTAAAATGGCCCAAGTCTGCATTCCACGACGTGTGACGGAAGTGGACACTGGAATTCAACCACTGACGTTTCTATTCAGGAGGAGAGGAGAGTGGACGGCGGAGAGTTGTATCCGCACTCGTAGAAGGTGACAGAATCCCCTGGGCCTCCTGCTCTCCTGCTGTCGCTTGCGACATTGACGTCGTTCGTACCATCTTAGCCCGCTTCGACTTGGTTATCAAAACCTAGACTGTACAGTGCCCACCCTAAGAGTGAGATCTTCATCTGGGGAAAATCAAAACAGCACACTTGTGCAGGCAATAAACATTGTTTTTGGTGCAGAAAATGTGAAAAATAACGGGCGAAAAAATATATTATTGCGCTGGCGAATCCGCGACGAGCAAAAGAACGAGCCACGTGAAAAGCCCGCCGAATAGCTCCTCTTTGACCGACCCCAGCTAAGCCAGCCACGCGACACCGGCGCTATTACGCCAATGTCCGTTAGCACCAGCACCGCTGCTCTTAGCTTACCCCTTGGATGCACTCCTTCACACTTTTGCTTTTTGCGCCCCGATTGTTAGCCAGACCTCACTTTTGGGCACTGTTGTCAAAAAAGTTTTCAACGTGTCATGCAAGGAGTGCCTGAACAACAGATATAGACGACCCGCTAACAAGTGACAGCCTCCTCGGTAGACAGGGCTAAGTAGGCGGCTAGCAACACGGGTTCACGTGACGCCCCTATCTGCCACCGACTCCTGACAAGCTTCGGTTCCTGGGCTCCTGATCTACAGGCACCTGCCCCTTGCGGATGATGGTCGGTGTTTTGTCGATCTTCAAGGCTAGGGCTGATACAGCTCGTGTACGTTAGTCAGCAAGTGAGCAGAAACAGCAACGTCTATTCGGGGCGATTGTACACAGCAGAACCTATTCCTACAAGTAGTCATACTTTTGTCTCGCGTTGGTGTACTTCCACCGGTACGAGTACTTAGGCACTGGGTTGGTGCTATGTTAACGCACTTTGTACCAGCCGCTGAGGCTAGCATGTAATAATGCCGTTTGACAATATCGCTAGAGAGAGAGGCTAGAGGCGCTAGAATGGGTAATTGAGCCGTGCGCGCGGTGGTGGATCACAGGCATCACTGTTGCACTCGTACAGTACTCTCAGGTCAAATCATGCCATTCTGCTGTCTCACCCTGGATAATAATAAAACAGGAGTTAAGTCTTATCAAGGTGGCGATAAAGAGATGGTCTTCTATGAATACGACCTGGTGGTACTCTACCGACACACCTACCGATAGGTGTGGCTCTACAGCGTCTAGCTCACACCAACATTAGACCACTTTAGAACGTCTTTACAGCCGATCACCCGCGCGTTTAGACCAGAATACGACCAGAAAGGTGTCCAGGATCTAAGACACCAACTGTGCCCTGTAGTCGTTGCAGCGGCTGCTTCTGTAGTCCAAGGACAGCGCATGGAACTAGAGATGGCGATAGAAGATCTAAGATAGTCTACGAGGCTGGACGGATAGACGGCTGGTAGATGCTAACAAGTTAGCGCGTCAAGAGTCTTCGTGGGGGTTGTATATGTGGAGTGTCTTGTCTCCGTGTTCAACGTATTCGCATTAGATTTGACAACCACCCTTGATCTCCCTCTCTCCTTCCTTCCCCAGCTTCTCTGCATGATTAGCGAATACCGAATCATATTGAGAAATGCACATGAGAGGATCGGGAAACCAGCATAATGGAACCATCTCTGCAAAAGTGCTCATCGTGTGATGCCGAACAGATGCGGAATCTCGGCAGAGGAGCCACCAAAAGTGCAGCATAGAGCACATACCGTTCTTTGGCGGTATCATTGTCTTAACGAAGGTTGTACTTGAGGTAGTCCCTTAAGGACTACAGTACAAGTTGTTCTCTCAAACACAATCATGTATACCAAATCACTTCATCTATAGTGTCCTAATGCTTCCTTTATGCCTGATTTGAAGTCCCCAGAGTCGCACCTCTTCCATTCATCCTTCTACCTCTCGGATAGGTCTACGGATCTCACCCGAATGCTGCACAGTAGTAATTTTCCCCCAGTCTCTTCATATTCTTCTTCTTCTCTGCCTGCTCTATGCTTCAATTCTTTGTCTCTCTGCTAATCATCTGATTTGTCGCTACTCTCGCCTTTCACTCTCTACATTATGGCTGGACAGATTTATGTAGACCTCTTTAGGCAAGTCCAACCAGAGAAGACGGGTACGGCAGGCGATAAATAGATGGAAAGATTTTGACGGAGAAAAACGCAGCTGGGTTTTTGTCCCCTCTATTCACGTTTCCCATCAGCACAATGACCGTTCCCATGTCTCCCAGCCCTTCGGCTCCTGGTCTTGCTAGAGAAATCGAAAAGCTGCGAAAGACGGAGTTCACGGTCTTTATCAACCTCCGGCCGGGTCTCATGGTCTTCATGGAATTCTTTCGAGCCAGTATCACCGTCCATGTGGTTGACGAGATGGAAGGGATGCTCTATCGACACAAGGTCATGTTTATGGATGTGGGTATTGATACCAAGGTGGTGAACGAAAAGTCGACTCGAGAATGGACTGGATACGATGCAAAGGCATTGAATGAAAACACCATTGCCACTTTCGTCTACCATGATGTCTTCAATGTTACTATTGAAGGCAGAGGAGAACTGCGTCCTCTGGTTGCTCGAGTAGGAGACTCTACAGACTGGATGGGCAGTTTCATGCCTCTGTTTTCCAAGATTCTCGATATCAGCGACAAAATGGCCAAGACGAAACCCGAATCCACCCCAGCCAAGGGCTTTAGACTGCTTCACAGAGTCCCAGATTCTACAAACTACATGATTGTGTGCAGTGATGGAGTGACTATACCTGTCCATTCTCTTGTTCTCAAGTCAGTATGGCCCTACTTTGCAAAGCTGACGAGTTCAGAGCCCGCCAAGATCAAAGAGGGAGCCTGGGCTATGCCTTATGGCTCGAAATGGGTCCTTCCACTAATCAAATACTGCTACGGAGAGCTGGAAACGATGACCTTTGAAGAAGCCACAGGGGCTCTGATCCTGGCACAGAGATACGATCTGCCAGAACTGTCCCAAATAGTTCAAAGACACATTTTGGGCAGCCCTCTGAACATTGAGACTTGTTTGTTAGGATGGAAACGGGCTTTTGAGGGAAACAATGGGGTGGTGAGAATGTACTGCGCAAGACATTTCTACCAACATATGAACCAACTGGCTATCAGTAAAACGTATGCCGAGTTGACCAAAGAGGAGTTGATCCAGCTAGGAATAGATGCTGGAGAGAGCCTCAAGCAGACTGGAGGGATGGGAGGGAAGTAATAAAAGAGACAACAAAAAAGACAACATGTAATTTTAATGAACACTGAGAGGCGAGCACCAACTCGATTAGTATGTACCAAATCAATCAACTTATATTATTTTATCAATATATCCTTATGCATGCTGTCACACGCCTTTGTTCTTCATGCTATCCACAGGGCATACTTTCAGACGTACCAAATACCCTAGCTGGACTGCTTCCTAATTACCCTATATTTACTGCTTCTTCTCCTTGGCAAGCTCCTCCTCGATGATGCTCTCGACCTCCTTGACGTCGGCCTTGCTGAACAGCTTCTTCTTGTCCTTGTTGGCAAAGTCCTTGAACTCCTGGGGGAGCACGTCTCGCTCAAAGTCGTAACCCTCCAGACCCTTGAGGGCCTGGTCCACGGCGTCGGAGAACTTGGCGGGGTGGGCGGTGGACAGAGCAATGTAGACGGAGTCGGTGCCCTCGAGCTTTCGCAGAGCGGCAGTCACACCCACAGAAGAGTGGGGGTCCAGAATGTAGCCCTTGGAGACGTCGGTGAAGACGTTCTTGATGGTCTCGAGGGTCTGTTCGTCGGAGACTCGCTCGGAGGAGAACTCGGACTTGGCGGCCTCGAGCACCTTGGCGTCAACGGTGATGACTCCGTCGGTCTTGAGAGACTGCATCCACTTGTTGAGGGTGGCTCCAGCCTCGGCATCGGAGGAAGCCACGTTCTCCCGGGCAACGTACCACAGGAATCGCTCAAAGTTGGAGGAGACGAGAATGTCCATGGCAGGAGACAGGGTAGCGTGGACCTCGGCAGAAGCTCCGTCGGATTTCGAGTAAGAGCCGGTCTTGAGGAATCGGTCGAGGATATCGTTGGAGTTGGTGGCAATGGTCAGCTCCTGGATGGGCAGACCCATTCGTCGGGCGTAGAAGCCGGCCAGAATGTCGCCAAAGTTGCCGGTGGGCACGGAGTACTTGATGGCAGACGAGGTGCCGAACTTCTTCTGCACCTGGAAGAAGGAGTGGAAGTAGTAGGTGATCTGGGCGAGGATTCTGGCCCAGTTGATGGAGTTGACGGCGCCCACGTGGTGCTTGGCGTTGAACTCGGCGTCTCCAAACACCTGCTTGACGATATCCTGGCAGTCGTCAAAGGTGCCGGCCACAGAGATGGTGTGGACGTTAGCGTCAGCCACGGTGGTCATCTGGTCCTCCTGGATGGGGGACACTCGGCCGGTGGGGTACAGAATGAACACAGAGACGTCCTTCTTGCCTCGAAGACCGTAGATGGCAGCAGATCCAGTGTCTCCAGAGGTAGCTCCAACCACAGTCAGGGTATCTCGGGCAGCTCCCTCCTTGCCAACGTTCTTTCGGGTCAGAAAGTACTCAAAGAGGTTGCCGACAAACTGCAGAGCCACGTCCTTGAAGGCGTAGGTGGGGCCGTGGAACAGCTCCAGAAGGTAGAGCTTCTTGTCCTTGGACAGCTCGACAACGGGAGTCACCTCGTCGGATCGGAAAGTGGAGTAGGATCGGGTGACCAGCTCCTTGAGATCGGTTCGCGAGATCTCCGACTCGGGAATGTACAGACTCAGAATCTCAAACGCCAGCTCGGCAAAGCTCAGATCGGCCCACTTGGTCAGAAAGTCCGAGGGCAGCTTGGGAATGGCCGTGGGGATGTACAGACCTCCATCGGGAGCCAGACCCTTCATGACGGCAGCCTCGAAGGAAATGGGCTCATTGGACGATCGCGTGGAAAAGTAGGTGGTCATGGTGGAGTGTTGACTGTCGGTGTTCGAGCAGGTTGATCTGAGAATTGAGTTGGTGATGAATGAAAGAGGTTGACTCATCGGTAGGGTAAGTGAGGGAAGGGGGCTTATAAAACCAGATGTAGGCGAGCTGTGGTGATTTTAAGACATGGAATCGAATTCTACAGACACGGAAAGTGCGATTATGTACTTTTTATAGCTCGAAAATCACTATTGATGACTCCAACTACCTTCCGTTCTCGCTACTACTCTGTCCAGTATAAAGTGCATGTTGGGACAGGTGGATTTTTTTACTCTATACCGAACCTGAAAAGTTGAATGCAATAACTGAGTCAAGCGGAACGTAATTTGGAAGGTTCGATTTGAGACATGGTCGAAATCAGTACGAGCCTGGTCACGTGACTGGAACTGCGGAAACGTGACGGAAACCTCGGAAACGTGACTAATCGTCTTACAATGTTCAAACGCCGATATCGCTCAGTTTAATCGTGGAGAATGCTGCATGGATAATCAGCCGCTCAGCCCTGCAGGTGTCATGTGCAAGAGACAATTGATGACCGAAAAGTGGTGTAGTCACGTGACCTAAGTAGTAATATATATAGTCAAGTTGATTACTAGACTGCATCCTCCATATTAGTATTCGTCAGATCATTCTATCCATTGTGTATATACTTCCACCTTTCTACTCAGTTCTAGGCTCCAGAAGCAGACTTCCCAGAGGTTTCAGAGACATGCCCTCCTCGGTATCGTAAACGATATGACCTCGAACAATGGTTCTTCTCACCTCTCCAATCAGGGTACCATCCTTGTAGGGCGAGATCTTGTTCTTGAAATGCAGCTTGTCGGTGGTGATCTTGACCTGGGCTTCAGGATCGAAGATGCAGAAGTCGGCGTCCTTGCCTTCCTTGATGGAGCCCTTGGACTTGAGCAGACCCACCTGCTCGGCAGTGTTGTAACTGCACCACTTGGCGATATCGGCCAGAGTGATCTTTCGACCATCCTTTCGAGCGGTGGTCCACAGAATAGGCAGACCCAGACCCACAGAGGCAATTCCTCCCCAGGCCTTGAAGAAGTCTCCAGTCTGCATGTCCTTGAGGTTGGGGGTGCAAGGAGAGTGGTCTGAGACGACAGAAGTGACGACTCCGTCCTCCAGAGCCTTCCACAGCTGGGATCTGTTGCTCTCTGTTCGAATGGGAGGGCAGCACTTGTGTTGGGTGGACTTTTCGGGAATATCTTCGGCCGCAAAGTGCAGGTAATGGAAACAAGTCTCCACCGACAGAGGCACGCCCTCCTCCTTGGCCTTTTTGATGATGGGAACGGCCTCTGCAGTGGCCAGATGGACAATGTGCAGTTTCACGTCTGGCGCCGATTTGGAAGCCTCAATGATGGAGTTGATGGCCGTGAGCTCGAGCTGATCTGGACGAGAATGAAGGAAAGACATGTACGATTTGGGGTCTTCGTTGTCGGGCAGATCGGTCGATTCGCCGTCCACCATCTCAGCGTGGAACATGAAGATGGTGGGATGTCCCTCAATGGCCTTGAGAGCCTTCTTGACGTCAGGGACCTCGAGACAGGGGAACTCGTCCACGCCAGACTCAATCAGGAAGCACTTGAAGCCTCGGACTCCCTTCTCGATCAAAGGAACGAGATCCTCGGAGTTTCCGGGGATAGCTCCGCCCCAGAAGCCCACGTCGACCCAGCACTGGTCTTTAGCAGCAGCCAGCTTGGTGTCAAAGTTGGCCACAGTGGTGGTAGGGGGGATGGCATTGAGAGGCATGTCAATGACAGTGGTGACTCCTCCAGCAGCTGCAGCCTTGGTTCCGGTGGCAAACCCTTCCCACTCGGTTCGTCCGGGCTCATTGAGATGCACGTGAGCGTCCACCAGGCCAGGCAGAATCACCTGTTCAGGGGGAATGGACATGAAGGCGTCGACATCGAGATCGCCGTTGTTGATGAGGCCTTTGTGGATCTTTCTGATCTTTGTGTCGTAGAGAATGGTCACCTCCTGGGGCTCAGAGGCACCCTCCAGCAGAGCTTTGCCGGCAATCGCTTTCATTGTATCTGTAGTGTGGTGTAGATGAGAGAGAGATACGATTGTTGATCTGGGCATCTACCTTATTGCCAGTGTTGATTAACTTTCAAATAAGGTTCCGTCCCTGTTACATTTAGCGAGCTACAAGGAGGGGTGAAGAGGAGGTGAGAAATAGAGATTTCGAGGCGATCAGAGTTTCAGCCGGCTCGTGTGCCATATCCGAGCGTGACAGCAGCGTTTTTTCGCTTTTTTCTAGCCCATGTCACCCGGTATCCACCTTCCAAATCCAGCTTCGCTCATAGCCGAACCCTATATCTTTTAGTATGAAAACTAAACGCCTATCTCATGCATCCGAAGGTCAGCAAGGTGGAGGCCGCGGAGTATCCGAGGAGAGAGAGGGGAGAAGAAGATTGATTTGATCGATTTGATCTTTCGAGGACGTGGTCATTCGAGGACGCTTTCCACTCTGCTTCCAGTTCAATTCCTCTTAATATCCAAAGTTGCTCTGTAGATCATGTGTGTTGCGAAATTAAAATGCGTTTCTGAGACATGCCTGAGAATAGCATGAGTAGCATGAGTAGGACGAGTAGTTGAAGCATGGGTTTGGGGTTGCGTTACCACAATTAGCGGTTCATTCAATGCTATTTGAGTCGAAGCTGCAGATGTGACGTCAGAATTCGGCATTGAAAGCTCAACTTGTGGTGTTTCCACGGTGATTTCACCCTCTACAGTTATCGAATGACTTTTGAGCTTCAGAATTGCAGCTGGTGCCATTGAGAGTTCGGGAGTTGAAACATGGACTGTAGTGGGTACAAACAGCTAGTCAGCTAATATTCACTCTCTATCGTTGTTCTAGATATTCATGCTTTTAGAGCTGCACTTCTTATGATCACGTTTTGATTAGTAAGCAGCTATGAGCTGAGGAAATGCATGTTATAAAAGCCGATTATGACCAATAGAAGCACTACACTGACTTACGTGTACCTTAGAAATACCAACTGACACTTACTACCATCCACTACACTCCTCAGAACGTCTCCTACTCCTCCTTTGATCTATAAATATACTATACATTACGCGCTCTTGTCCACGTCTCTTTCGCCAATGATGTAGGTCTCGATGAGAAACACCTGAGCGGCGGCCACCAGCATGGTAAGAACCACAATGCCCAGATTGCTGCGACTGAAGTTGACGCCCACCTTGTGGGTCACGTCAATGTCCTCATTCAGCCGCTCCCAGAGGTCGTCCAGCTTCGAATAGCTCTTTGCCACCGCCAGCTCGACCTGCGTAAGCTGATCCTCAACTCCCTCGTACTCTGCAGCGGCTTCTACAGTGCCTGGATGAATGGGGTTCTTTTGTTCATGCGTCAGAGGTTCCATGATGGGATCCTCCACGGAATTGTACATGAACTCGATCTTCTTTTCGGGAAAATAAGGAAGAACGTGTCTGAAGCAAAACTGGTATTCTCCCCAGCTTTTCGACAAAAACTTCTTCTGAATGATCTTCAGCTTTGTTCTGTCTTCTGTGACAATGTTTTTGGCGGGATCTCGAACTACAAACTGCAGTCCTGATGCTCCGCCTTTCTCCACCTTGTAGGAGTATTCTATGAAGTTTCCGATCTTCCTCACATCTTCGTAGAAGCAGTTTTCTGTTCCTGGTTCAAGAAGGAAACGAAACCGCGCGTCGTTAGCGTATGTGAAAGATGCCAGAAGAGAAAGAACAGTGAAAAGTATTATTTGTAATTTCATCTTGTGTAAAGTGTGAATCAGTGATGAAAGTGGTACTGTAAGTTGAAATGACGTGTAATCAATGAAGCTGATATTAATCAAGGGAAGCGAATGGGTAAAAGTGCATCAAGAAAGAGAATCTCAAGTTTGTCGTATCCGTTTGTCGTATCCGTTTGTCGTATCGAATCTGATAAGTCGTGAATGGCCTTGCACCTGCTGTGGGTGTCCTCCGAGGAATATGCCGGATGCAGAAAAGCGACTGGAACAACAATTGTCGTAGATTGTCGAAAAGACAAGATCGTGACCGGTAGCGTCTTTTTAAGACTGTTTACTGGTTGCGAAAGATACTAAAACTGAGGGTTCTACGAGCATCGTTTATGCAACCTTTATGCATACCAAAGACACCAAAACACAGGGCGTGGGGGGTGTTTGGAGGGGTGCAAGAGGAAAACGTACTAGTAGAAGAAGTGAAATGGGCTACTTACTTCTAGTTACGTGTTTGGTTACCATTTTTCACCCCATTTTTCACCTCATTTAATACGCCCTCTCACTTTCACGCGGAGTTTTAAAGTTGAGTGCCGTTCATTTGATGATAACACTTCAACAGGGTGTACTTGTACTGTGGGCTATCGTTCAAACTATGAAGTCAGAGAGACGAAGGGAACGAAGCAAGCCACCCAGTGATTCCATTTTTCTGCGTCGAGACCCCTCTTTACCCCCTCATTCACACCAGAACATCTGCATCTACCTCACCTGCACCCCATGAGGCATTTACGAGATCCGGGAGATCTGGATGATAACGTATATTTTTAGCGTGTTGCGTGCTCCACCCTGGTCATAACCATCTTGGAAATACACATGTGAACCCCGTTACACCTTGGGGACACCACTGTTCTATGTCTCACATAATACGATGTGTTTAAATGCGCGGGTAGATCTGATCATGCGAGACGGTTGTGTGGTACATATGTGACTGCGACTAACCTACTGGGAATAGAAGCCCCTTCAATGAATTTCTCATCAATCCTTCTTCCTTAGTCACCCCTTAATAGCAGAACCCGTAATGACACCTATCGCAGGTTTAAATGTTTTTACAAACCAGCCAAACAAGCCTAAATAGAGTTGCGGAATTCCGAAACTGGCCCGTAATTACAAACCTGCATACAAGGCAAGCACAAAAAGTCGTGGGTGACGTCATTAAGAGGCACCCCTGGGGCTGTAGACAAGCCGACTTTGTGAAACGGTCACAGGACTAAAATATCCGAGTATTTCCGGCGCGGGCAAAAATGTCTAACAGCAGAAGGGGTCGGGTTTTGGTAGCCTTGTTTTTTTGCCGTAGTATTTAGTTGAAGTTTAGTTGAAGAGGATGGTAGAGTTGTGGACAGTGAGTTAAGTGTGAACTTTGAGAAAAGAGAGTGGCTATAAAGCCGTAACCGAGGCAAGGAACGACTGTTATACAGTATCAGAGGACGTAGAAGAGTCCATTTTCTGATTTGACTTGTAGAGAAAGGGTTTCATTTGCTCCAAAAGTCCATACTGGTGTGGTCTTTCAACTAGAGTGCTTACTGAGACTACTGACGCTCTGCTACAGTTCCAGAGAAAAGCTACAAGTGGGTACTCAGTAGGCATCTGAATGAGCAAAGAATCGACTGCAATATCTTCACATGTGTTTTCAGGATCAATAAGAAAGGTGCACACAAATCTTGTGAGAATGGTTATTGGTCTGCTTACTAAGCCCATAGAGAGCTTCAAAAGCCATGGTGTGCTAGAAAATACAAACTGTCGGAATAAAGCACCTTGGTAGATACACAGATCACTTACTTAATCAGATTTACCACTGATTTTCAGCCTTACAAGTCCTATAAGATGTTAAGTGCTTACTAAGACCTTAGAGCTTCAAAGACACTGGATTTCTGAAATAACGAACCGCGCGAATAGAGCGACTCAGTAACAGTCAGAGATACCAGCTATTGGCTGCCAGAAAGTCCACCACTAGTTTTCTCACGTCTCAATCGGGAAGTCTCAGACCCGGTTATATGTGCTTACTAAGCACACCTGAAGCTCCCGAACGCCATCTAAACTTCAAAAATGACATGTGACGGCTGCTGATTGCCTACTGACGAAGCAAAACGACTCTTGCCTCCCGTTTGCTGCTTCTATTTGCAGTGATAGACATGATCTCCAGGCAGCCCGAGAGGTCAACTTAAAGACGGTATGGAAGAACAACAGAAACCTGTCAGTTTCCTGAAGAAATTGAGCAAACAATGAAAATGTGGGGCTGAACGCCGTGTATCAATCACGTGACATCACATGACTCCACTAAATTTGCCACTCACGTGATCCAGCACCACTTGTGGTGGGCGCTCTGATGCAACATTTGACATTGAGGTTAGTGCATGCTGAGTGGCTACGAAGAACAACAAACAAGTGTGCGTGAAAAAGAGGCAAAAAGAGCAAAAAGCTGTTAGAAAGGAGAAAAGAGGCACCTGAAGCAGGTATATACACCCATTTTCGTCTTTTATTATTCTCAAGTGTCTCTTCGCCGTTCTCTGCCTCACAGGACAAGGTTCAGACAATAGCATTGCTAAAATTCAAATTAGTGTGGTGTTCACGCGTTTATTTGGTTTGGGACTTGGCTGAAAAGAGAGTCAGAACGGGGCGATATATGAGGGAGTAGGAGTGGAGATAATGGACAAGTGAGTCTGTAGAATGAATCAGAGCACATCTAGAAGTATTACAAAACTTTTTTCGCCCTTTTATCTCTCCTGTAACGCCCGGAAAACCCCTTTAAAACCTAATGTCAAGGTTAGGGAATACGCGTCCATATTTCCTCGATACCGATATTAAGGTGTCTGTCAAAAACACCATACCAAAGAACCTCTTTCTTCACAGACCAATGCTCCGAGACGTGAGCAAGTCGACTCTCAACATTATGGAAGCAGGGGCCACGGACACGTGTGGGCGTGACTCAGCTACCGGAGCGGAACTTGTGGATTCTCGCGTGGAGCAACACCACATGGACTACGCCATAAACGACGACTCTGTCATTCCAGACTCGGAATGTGAACAGGAAGTGCTGAATACGGACTACGTGGGAGGCGTGAGCAAGAACCAGCTGAACGGAGGGCCCGAAGACACAACTTTCAGCGATCTGTTGGCCATGGATATCAACTTTGCGCCTGGATCGATGGAAGTTGGCGAGCTTCGAACCGAAGAGGTCACGCCTGAGGTTGAGGAGTGTCTTCGGGGCTTTGAGCGCCAGATGATGAGCCACGTGAGCCACAGCCACGTGAGCCACAATTCGATGCTCGGCAGTTATCCCATTCAGAGCCACTACGGATCTATAGGCCAGAGTCTGGGTTACTTTGCCAGTGAGGAGCTGAATGGAGACAAAGGCATTATGGAGGAAAAAGAGCAGAGTGACGAGCAGCCTAGCACCGAGCAGCCAGATCAGAATTTCCAGTCGAATCTGCAGTCACACTTGCAGTCAAACTTGCAGTCAAATTCGCAGTCTGAATCTGTCGGTAGTGATGCTCAGCATGTGGAAGCCAGTGAAGCTGGAGTTCTGGCTGTTATTGAAGACGAAGAGAGGGAGAATGGGGGAGAGTATGAGGAGGTGGACGCCATTGAAATCTCCTCCACAAGTCCAGAGGATGAGGTTGTGGACGTTGTGGATGTTGAGGAGGAGCAAGAAGTGGAAGAGGAGGAAGAAGAAGAAGAGGAGGAAGAAGAGGAAGAGGATGAATATGTCGATGAGGAGGAAGAAGAATATGCCGACGAGGAGGAAGAGGAGTTCATCAAACACATCTCTTCTCAAACAACTCCAAAGGCATCTAAAAATGAGGTTGCATCGTCTCAACAGGCTGAAGAATCCTCCCACGTTACAACTTCTCACTTTGAAACTCCACAGGCCGAGACTCCCAAACCGGAGCAGGAGGACGTGTCTATGACGAACGTGAGCATGGATAGAACTCATCACGATGTCAGCATGGTTGAAGCGAGTGCTCCTGTCGCTCCTGCCACTACCAGCGGAGATACAACTGTTTCAGCCGCTTCAGCACCAAGTGAACCTGCTCAAACTACACACACAACGCATAACGAAGATACAGCATCGCAGGCCACGGTTTCTCGCGAATCTTCAGCTCCAGTTGGAGTTAACAAGCCAGAGGAGACGGAGGGAGACACTACAGTTACCGTGACTGCCTCTGTGACTCCAGAGAACACTGGACTGGAAGATATCGAGATGAACGGTGTCAATGGAGAGGTAAACGGGGAGGAGACACACGAGGAAGATACTCATGAGGAGGACATTCATGGAGAAGATACACATGAGGAGGATGAAGATCATGAGATGGAGGAGGAAGTTCAGGCGGAAGAACACATTGGGGACGAGGAAATGAAGGCTGCTGACGAAGTGTCTCCAGAAGCATTCAAGGCTCTTCCTATGGAAACAGCCGGGTTGAGTAGAGAACATAAGCCTAGTTCTGAGGGATCCAACGAGATCAAACTCATTCCAGGTGAGGTTCCTTCCGAGAAGCGACTTATTCCTGGTGAAAAGCCTTCTGTCAAGTCAGCTAGACCTATTCCTGGTGAGACAGCTAAACGACCTCTTCTTGACGAGACTCCAGTTTCTAAATCAGCACCAGCCGTTCCTACCACAACCAAGCTGATTCCTGGAGAGGTTCCTACGTCAAACACATCTACACCTACCACCAAAATCCTCCAACCTACACCTCGGCCTGCTCTCTCTATGAAACCTCCGGAGTCTCTTGTTTCGAGTGTGCGAGCATCTTCTCAACCTCCTCGTCAACTGACTCCTATTCCTGACCTTTCGCATTCTGACGCTCTTCCAGAAGACCCCAATGATCAGGCACGTCTGGCTCTGGCAAGAAAAAGACCTCTTCCTAAACGCCCTCAGGGTCGAAAGATTTCTCATGAGACCACTCTCGAGCTACAGAACTTTGAGTTGTCTTGCAAGGGTCTTTCTGACCACTACCGACTGCTGGACAAGGTCGGAGAAGGTACTTTTTCTTCAGTCTATCTTGCTGAAGACATTCATTACGACCTGAAACGCGAGGTTGCTGCTCGAAAGAAGCAGAGCCAGTCCTCTAGCCACTGGAAGTCGCCTCCGTTGAACTCCAAGAAGCGAATTCGACTCCTGGAGCGTTCAAACACCGATATCCACCGCGGTCCTCTGGTAGCTATCAAGCGAATCTACGTGACTTCGTCGCCCAAGCGAATTCTCAACGAAATCAAGATTCTCGACGCTCTTTCTGGTTACGACAACATTTCGCCGTTGTTGAAGGTGATGCGTCACGAGGACCAGATTCTCGCTGTGCTGCCGTACTTTGAGCATCAGGATTTCCGGTCACTCTACAAGACCGGCTCCAAGACGGATATTCGTATTTATATTACCCAGCTGTGCCAGGCACTCAAGTTTGTGCACTCCAAGGACATCATTCATCGTGATATCAAGCCTACAAACTTCTTGTATGACAGACATCGACGATACGGAGTGCTTGTGGACTTTGGACTGGCTGAAGTGCAGTCGTTCTCCACTTCCAATCCCTGTGTTTGTGTGTCTCAGGAGAACCAGAAACGCATTTTGGGCTCTGCATGGGAACTCAAGCCCAAGGGTTCATATGAAAAGAACGACGTGCGATCTGGAAGACGAAGCAATCGAGCAGGTACTCGAGGATTCAGAGCTCCCGAGGTTCTGTTCAAGTGCACCTGTCAGACCACTCAGATCGACATGTGGTCCGTCGGAGTCATTCTGCTGTCTTTCCTGTGCAAGACTCTGCCTTTCTTCATGTCTCACGACGATGCTGATGCGCTGGTGGAGCTGTGCAGTATCTTTGGCCGTCAGGCTATGCATCAAACTGGTCTTTTGCATGGAGCTTTTCTGGAGCTCCAGATCCCCAAGCTACGAAGCACGGGCCTGTCGTTTGAACGGGTTCTGCTTCAGGCTGGTTGTCCCGAGGAATGGGCTCGAGATCCCGTGGTGATTGACTTCCTCAGCAACACCATGAAACTGGATCACCACCATCGATTTTCTGCCGAGAAGGCTCTTGCCCACGAGTTCTGCCAGCGGGCCTACGAGGAGGATGACTATGTAGACGTCTAGGGGAGAACTAATTATAAAACTAATTATATTGATTTATTGCTTAAGAGGAGGAGTGTAATGGTTGTAGAGCTGTAGTCTTGTGAAGTACAAGTAGAGTGATCCAGAACAATACCTGGTCTTACTCACTTTAGATGGATCTACTTAAGTCTACAAGTAGAGAGTATAGAGAAGGTAGTGAAAGCTGCAGAAACTAAATATACAACTACCATGGTACTGTACTTGTACCTGAATGAGAGATCACTGTAAATAGTCTTGTATACTCCACATGGGTTCATTCTATAGCCGTACCAAGGAGTTGTAGATGTGCTATATGCTGTTAAGGAGAGTTAGTAATACTGGCAGAATGAAAGCTACCTAGTCTGGTAGAGTTGAACGTCTATGAAAACAGAGAAGTTCTCAAAATGGCACTATATACCTTTCCTCACTCATACAGACCCTCCTTTTGCTATTAGACTCTTTCAATACTCTCCACAAAAGTCTAACAATAAGCTTAACTAAACGTATTTAGAGATATTCGTAACTATGGGGTCTAGTACGGCAATATATACTCTCACACAACAGCCACAAACCCCGCAATCGACTCATCATGTTTACAGACCACCAAAGTGCCCCTTATCAACGCCCCAAAAGAGTTGCTTCCAAACTGCTGCCCCCAAGCCAAGTGGTCTGACCACATCATGTGCTATCGTGCATACAAGTGAGCTAAATGTCAGTAACCACTTTGGCTCAAAATTAATCTTACATCACCAACCTCACAACTACACCACACTTCAACGCCCCGTTAATCATGTCATACAACGGAATCGGCTTGTCCACGCCCCGTGGATCGGCCACCTCGGGTCATATTCAGACGAATATCTCCAACAGAGCGTTTCAGGGCCAACAGAGAGGCGAGTTTGCACACCATGAACAGATAGACGAAGAGGACAAGAGATCAAAAACCAAGCTCGATAGAGACTACGCTGCTGGCCGAGCGGCCGATGTGGAGATTCTGGAGCACGAGAGAAAGCGAAAGGTCGAGGTAGCATGCATGGAGCTCCAGGATAAGCTGGAGGAAGAGGGGTTGAAGGGAGAGGAAGAGATCGAAGAGGAGGTCAACACTTTGAGACGTCAACTGACGCTTAAAATGGCCCGAGAACTCGATGTGCGAACCACCATTGTGTCTGCTGACCGAGAAGCTCTTAGAAAGAACTACCACAAGGCGGCAGTGACCAAACAGCAGGAGATGGATCGAATGAGAGACGCTTTTGATACCACAAAGAACATGGATGATAGAGGACGAGACCGACCCCGAAACAGAAACAGGTACAACAACAGAGACAAGTCGCCTGTGAGAGACGAAAACAGACGATCTCGAAGTGCCAGAGAACGGTCTCCTTCGAGAAGAGGAAGACGTCCCAGACGGTACTCTGTCACTGAAGAGGTTCGAACTAGTGAGGTGATTACGGAGCGTCAGGGATCAGGATCTCCCTGCCACAGAGCCGACTCTCGATCTAGATCCAGAAGTCCAGAGAGAGGGTCTCGACGAAAGAGCTACAGAGAAAGGTCTCGATCTCGGTCCAGAGAGAGAAGTGAGAGAAGAGGACGACGAGGAAGCGTCAGAGAGAGGGAGAGAGACAGATCTCGGTCTCCCCTGCCTTACTAATAGCATTACAACTTATAATTAATGTACATACACATGAGAGGGTGGTAGGTGTGCTTCACACTGAAACGACATAAAGTAGCAAAAGTAGCAGAAGTAGCAAATTTAGAAGTAGCAGGAATATACAAAAAGAACACAAACATACGCCAGAAAATTTACCACCGTTTCTACGGGCAAAAAAGATCAGTTGATCTTCATCTCAATTCGGCACTCAGTCGGTTAAACTCAAAAATATGATGACAGATGTGGGGTTCGAACCCACGAGAACTTGCGTTCAGCAGATCTTAAGTCTGCCGCCTTAAACCACTCGGCCAATCTGCCGCGATCGTGTCGAGAGCCGAAATTCATTATACTGATTCTGAGAACCAATTTTTCGAAAAGTCACGTGACCACAATTATTTTCTGGCGATCCAGAGGTGCTGGAGAAACGGGAAAAGCGGGAGGGGGTAATTTCATCGACGGAGAACAACATGACGACAAAACATTCTGACATTTCGTTCCGTAACCGCTTCAAATTCTCATTTCAAAATTCTCATTTCTGATGACGTCATGGGAAAAGTCTAAAATTAAGCTTTTATTAGGCGATACCCCACATGGCCAAAATGTCCGTTTACGGTAGGTGCCTGGATATAATGTATTCCAGTGCCAGAGAGCGAGACTCTGAAACCGCCCGACTGTGACTAGCAGGTCAGCCCCACCTCCCCACATGCCCCAACGGTCTTAATTGCCTCTTTTTTAGCTTTAGACCTACCGTGTCGATCACGTTGGCCTAAATATAGGCCGTTGGGGGATAGTCAAAATAGCAAGTATGATCGTCCTCCCTGCATCCAAGCTTGTGACCAATTTTGAACTTTTGGTCTCGCGGGCGTAGATTAGGTTGATTGTTAACGCCTAAAGTGCTTGGAATGAGCAGACGTTGAGGTTCAGGAACCACGGTGGCAAAAAATATCGTCTCTGAAGGCAGACTCCTTTTCTTTAAAGTCTTGCTTCACTGCGCCTTCGTGAGACATGTGGGGTATTTGTAACTTACGCGGAGCAACCAGGCTGGCAAGTGAAACCCGGAATAATACGGAATGGGGTTGGATGGAGGAGACTCGAGTCGATGTGTTGAGTGTGACCTTCGATCCTGGCTGTTTGCTGAGCTTGAGTCGGATAGTCTAGGCGGACATTAGACGACTGAGTTAGAGAGGTTGTAGAGTGTAACGTGCAACGTCAGCAAGTTTATTGGAGGGAGGGTCTCGAGGTCATGTGCTTCGCTTGGAGTACGGTGGAGTAGTGTGGACCTTGCCATAGGTTTGTACGTGTACTTAGTTCTACATCTGGATTACCTCAGACTCTGTGTTTCAAGTGTTCCTCATTCTACAACTCCTGTCTACAAGTACTCGTACACGCACTCTCATTAAATGAATACCTTCCAATAAATACAATAAATACAATGCTAGTGTCTTAGTCGTGCTCGCTGTATCCAGCGCCGGCAGACATTCGAGTGACTCCAACCAGACCCTCCTTATCGAGAGACAGACAGTACCGTCCAAGGGCAGACATCAGCAGCGCCTGCTTGTCGTTCTGGAAAGTCACCTGTCGGTTCATCTGGTCCACCAGAAGAGGCACGGTGGCGGCGCCTCGATGCAAGTAAATGGTATCGAATCTCTGCTTGGTGTGGCCCCACTCCATGTAGGGAATGTCTCTGAGGGGAGCCTTGAAGGGCTCGACCAGGTCTCCGGCCTTGAGAGTGACGGGACAGTTGACCTGGAGCTCGGCAAACTCGTTGGCAACCAGAGTCTGCTTGCCTCCAGTGATGGACTCAACGTGGAAACACACGGGAGGACCATGTCGGCCCATGAAGATCTTGTCTCCAGCCTTGATGGCGCCCTGGGACACTCGGCCGAAGACGAGGTTGCCAGGCTTGACGGAAATGATGTCGAATCGAGGGTCCTGGCCGAAAGAAGGCATCAGACGCTTTCGCAGGTTCTTCTTGGTCTGTTCACCGGCAGAAATCTTGTACAGGGGTCCAACGTACTCGGTGGGGTAGGAGAAGTGGGACTGGAGCTTGGTCTTCCCTTCGAGGTGCTCGTTGACGATTCGTCGCACGTTCTCGAGATCGTTGGGCTCGCAGACCCAGGTGATGGACTCGACCTTGAAGAAGACAAAGAGCTTGGCCAAAGCGAGGACTTTGGTGGACATGTCGCCCTCACAGAGAACAACCATGTGTTCGCAGTAAGAGGCCAGGTTCACAGCGGAGCCGTGGAAAACGTACAGCGAGGTATCGTTGTCGTAGTGGATTTTGAAGCCGTTGGTCTCCTTACCAGGCATGTAGTTGCATCGGTGAAGCAGGTTGTTCACGTAGGTGTTGGTAGAGCCGCCAGTAGCATGGCAGATACCAATAGCACCGATATATTGCTTGTTGACGATGTAGGGAGTGCCGCCAGATACAGACTGGCTGTAGGTCATTGTCATGGACATGTTTGTGAGGAGTTGTGTTAGTGGAAGAGCTGTTGATGCTTGCTTGCTTGGAAGGAACAGCTGGACTGGGGAGGTGCTACATCTATATATATGCCGGGATCCAGGCTCTTTCTCTCCCTGTTTGAGAGGTCTTCGTCTTATGCGTAAGCGGAATAGTATTTGGGGCTCCAAGGTTAGTGTTTGGTCTTCTCTTTTGTAATATTTGTTTGTCTTAGCCTTTGACCCCGCAAATCTAAACTAAGAGGGTGCAAGTGGTGGTCAAACTAGGTGGAGAAACAGGAGTGAGGAAATGATACAACCGAACGCATCACAACACACAACTGAAGCATGCCCAAGGGCTCAAAAGGAGCTCCAAGGACTGTGCGAGCCACCCTCACCATCCACCTCCACCAATGCACTCAAACTCTAGTTGCGCCCCGCTACTGCATGAGCCACTAGGCGGGGACTGTGAGACATGATCGACATTCAAAACTACCCAAAGCAAGCGTTGAGAGCGCCCATCACTCGAGATTAAGCGGGGATGAGCCAGTCGATCTGTGGGGTTGGGGTTGTACACAAATGATGAGCGGATGACCAGGGACAAAGCTCCGTACCTTTCTCATTCTGATACACGAAAGCGCGTATCTTTTCAGTCAAACTTCTGCTTTGGGCTTTGGGCTGTCGGAGCTGTCGTCAGACCCCTGTTAACAAGCAATACCGGGCTGCAGAGCCTCACCGAACAAGGGCTTATCGTATGTAGGGATTTGCTAGCGTAGCGCTGATATAGTGCCGCAGCACTATAGTGCCATAGCGGCTGAGTGTGTAGTGGCCCTACATCAGTTTGATTTGGTACTCAACGATTTTCTTGCAGTTTTTTTTGTGTCTTGTCTTCAAGGCGGATCATAACTCGGCAATATTCTTCTTGCGTGGAGTTGGGAGAGGTAAGCAAAATAAGAAACAAGTGGGATAAGTGGGATGGCCAAAAATAGTGGGAAGGAAAAAGTGGAAAAGTGGCGAGACATTTGTAGAGGATTTCTACATCAGAAGCTACGACTTTCGTATGAATACTTGCAATCATCACACACTGACATCTCATTTATCCCTTACATAGTGATGGATCTCTCTACTGTCGACAGACACTGCCACACGTCAGTATTTTTTTCCAGCCCTCTATTTTTCCACCCTTGCTGCATCGAACGTCGATCCTCACATCTCCCGTGACGCTTGACTTTAATAGTAAGCGGACCCGTTCTACGGACCCCGAAAGAATCACGATCGGGGGAATAATCACGTTCAGAAAACGGCCGCAGAGAGCCCCACGAGGGGAACTTCCCTGCGCTATCTCCTTGGTACCTGTGCTCCGAGAGCTTGACCACCTCTTGTCCAGGAACCCCGTCATTGTGCTGCGCGTCATTTGCTCATAGACTTAACTTTTCCCACCCCGCTGTGCATTCATTCCAAGACGTAACCTTGACAGATGCCACAAAGCAGGGAGAAAGTAGGAAAGCAAAGAAATGAACTGAGGAAAAAAAAGGTGACGGGTTCTTGAACTTGCAACATGGATGTGGGATTATTTTGACGAAATGAATCACACCTCACACACACGGCTGATCTAATAAACAAAGCGCCACCCCATTTCCACAACTAATTCATCAACCAATACCGTCTCGCTAATCCCGAGTCGCTATACGGTTCTTTGTATTCTCTGAGTTGTCTCGCTATTTTGGAAGCCTTGGTCTGTCTTTCTTCCTTCCTCACTCATGTACCCCGCTTCCAAGGGTGTTACTCCGAACAGGTTTCACCTTATTGTAATGAGACAAGATAAGACAATGTACGTCATCCTCAGGAAAGTAAGTGACTTGATATAATTATTCAGCGGGGAAGTGAGTGCAATTACTGTAACTCCAATGTATGTTGTCTACGGAGCATCAGCTACTCCTCCCACCAAGCACACAAGACATCTGTAAAATGTACTTCTGATACGCAGATAACAGCTTCTCGCATACAACTGCGCACTCTACGCTTGGCAGATATTGCCAGATTCCGGTTTCAGACAGATTAAAGATTATACACAAGTCAGTGAGAAAATCCTTGTCTGAAACTTCCTCCCTCTATGTCTTCAATTTCCCCACTCTTCTTGTTTCTCGTATCAATGCATATGCAGGTGGGTCACGATAATAGACGCCATGAGAGGTATAGGCGAGCTATAGGTGTATGGTTTCCGCTTGTACGCTCTTGTCACACCACCAAGAGTCACCTTTTCAACTGTAGAAGCTTGTCCCGTATCAAAACGTCCTCTATACGTTCTCATGGCCCGGTTTCCGTTCGTACCCTATCACTCGCTAAAAGCTCTCCAATTCTGAGACATGATCTCGGAGATGAGCAGCCTCGGCGCTCAACAGGCGGTCGGGCCGGACTTACCCTTGATACATCTCCAGATGGCACTTACGAGGCCTTGTATCAGGAGCTAAAAGTGGAACCGGAACGCACAGTGGGGCAGGTACGGTTGTGACAGAAGATTAGCGAGAAAAGGCGATGGTGGTTGGTATTGATGATCATTTGTCAGCGCAGGTACGAGTAATCAACCGCTGGACTTCAAATACAGCTTAAGCACTGGTGTCTCTGCAGTAGATATATGTTCTACCCAGTTATCACAGCCATTCTTCTCAGTTCTGTCATTCCCTTTAGCGGGGCTCAACAACCAGGGTCAAATCTCATCTCAAACAGTCTCACTTTTTCCCTGTCTTTTTTCTGCTGACTCGGATTGCGGTCTAGACTGCCTTGTTCAGTTTTCAGGAACCAAAATTCTGCCACAAATCAAAACGTCATTTCACATGGCTGCCCCACCATGATAGATCCCTTGGTGCTCGTATCTCGTTTCGTATCCCACTTTCATTTATCAATGACATTACCATTATATATACTAATTACAAATCTCCCCTACTGAGTCAACAATCTGACAGCCCAGTCGACAGACAGGGTTCGCAGATCGGTGTAGTGCTGACCGGTACCCACAAACAAGACAGGAATGTTGGTAGCGTAGGTCATGTTGACGATGGATCCAATCATATCTCCGACTGTATCACACTTGGAAATGAGGAAAAAGTCCAGGTTTCGGTCCTTGCCAAAGGCGTCGTTGAAGTTTCGAGCCTGCTGCACAGAGTCGGTTCCCACAAGCGCCTCTCCAACCATGATAATCTTGTTGGGTCGAGCTCGCTTGGCAAACTTCTCCAAGTCTCCCATGAGCCGCTTGTCACTGTGACGTCGACCGGCAGTGTCAATCAGAACAACGTCAAAGCCATGCTTCTGTCCGTACTCCACAGCCTTCTCGGCAGTATGAGCAGGGTCTTTACCGTAGCCCTGAGCGAAAAGCTCCACTTCTCCAGTTCCCTGACGTCCCGCAAGTTCACTGAGTCGGTTAACATGGACACCAAGCTGCTCAACAGCTCCGGATCGGAACGTGTCACATGCAGCCACCAGAAGTCTCATTTTGTTTTGCAGTAGCCAGAAGCCAATCTTGGACAGGTTGGTAGACTTGCCTACACCGTTGACTCCAACGACAGAAATGACATAGGGTCGTCCTCCGCCCATCTTCTTGTGTCTCTGGACCTCATGTAGCAGATCCAGCGAGGCAGAGGGAGTCAGGATCTTTCGGAGAGCATCAGCCATAGCCTGCTGAACGGTCTGCTCAACTGTGGTCCATGAGTTGGTAGTACATCCGACCAGAGATCGAGACACCTGATCGCACAGATACACGGCCACCTCCTTGGCCACGTTCTTCTTCATCAGCTGCTCCTCGACCTTGGCAGTCACCTTGTCCATATCTTCCTGGGTGATGGTCTTTCCTCCCATGATGTTTTTGAGGAAGCCGAATCTCGATTTTGCGGGAATTGGCGGCTCGTCATCACCCAGCTGTTTGAGCACAAAGTCGCCCTGCTTGTTGGCTCCTCCGTAGTTGGTCATATCTACATCTTCCACGACAGCCGTAGCTCCCGAGGGTCCTGAAGAGAAGTCCAGAGCCTCGTCGTCGTCGGATCCGACATCCAGCGCCTGGCCGTCCTCTCCCCATTTGCGCATGACTCCCTTCTTTTTCTTTTCCACCGCCGAGTCTTCCTTTTTGCCCTTCTTTCCTCGACGACGGGTTTTTCCTCCTCCAATAGGTGTAGATGCTCCACTGGCCGCAGAGTCTGTGTCCGCCACAACGACGGCTGATTCAATCTTCTCAATGGCCGGCGCCTTGGCCACGGGCTCGGGTTTCACGGTTTCAGCCTCCAGAGACGCCAGCTTTGTAGCGAACCATGCTTCGAACTCGTTATCGTCCAACTGCGGGAACAGTTGTCGAGACTGGGTCACCAGCTGACCGACCCAGGGCAAATGAAGCAGGGTCTTGTAGATGCACACAAACACGAGGCCCTGCTCGTTGGCCACGGCCCATCTAGCGGTGTAGATGTCCTTGGAGTAGGTGGAGTCCTGGACGGGGTACGACTCCTCGATGAACACGTCGGATATCAGATCATTGACGATATGTGACACGTTGGAGGCTGTGGGCGGCGAGTACTGCCACTTGACGATGCCTCCCTTTGTGAATGCGACGAAATGATCGATCATGGTGAGTTAGAAGGCGAAGAACAGAGATGTTGATCTGACGTTCCAGTAGGTTCGGTTGGATTGTATAAAGTTGGCATTAAACTGCACGGCTCCGGAGTCGAACCATGCACCTCCATGGTGTGTCAGCATAATACAGTGCGGTTGGGACTTTTGATAGCTATCAAAAACGTTGGCATACAGATGGGGCAACGAAAGCCAGAATGGCAAAACAGGCTCAAATTCGGAACGTAGCACGGACACTGAAATTTCAACGTACGCAAAATGGACGCGATAAATAGAGGTTTGGAGACGCGACGACGAAGCCAGAGGGCCAGAATGGCAAAGTGCGGAAGGCCCGAGGGGCGAAAAAGGAGGCCGGGGGCCTTTTCGGAGCCGCGGAAACAATAGCTTCGAGGGCTTTTTGTGCATTATTTCGCCCGCCAACACCCCAATATCCCACCCTCTTTTCGTGCCTACCGCTTGCTGGTGGTGATCTTTCACTTTGCAGTGCACACCCACCCACAGCACACAACACCGCATTTTCACAACAAGTTAAACTCTACCTTGTACAATCCACTTGCTCTCTCGCCCCCCACATCCACCATGTCTACGCCTCGGACCGTTTGGCGCCGAAGAGGCGAGGAGTCCAGCAGTGAAGACGACTTTGATCTGACTCCACCGGTCAGAAAGGCTGCCGCCAACAAAAACTACGTCGAGCCCAGCAGCAGTGAAGACGACCTTCCGCCTGTGGCCCACGACGACGAAGACGACAACAACGCCAGTCTGCACGCGCAGCTGGCGTTCGACGACGACGACGACGAGGGAGTGGCCGATTCGCAAGGTGACTCAGAGGACGAATCGGGCGCTCGTCGAAAACGCGGCCGAGCCGCCAGCAGCGAAAATGGTAAGTCCGTTCCCGTCACGCTTGCCATCGGGTCTCGACTAGCCGAGATGGTCGAGAATGGATGTGAGTTTGCGCAAACTGATGTCGAAGAACAAGTACGTGAAGATGAGTGTCTCAGAAATACTAACACAGCTTTGAAACGCCGAAAGGTGGAGGACGACTCCGATTTCGAAATCGAGGTCAAACACGACGACTCGGACGGAGGATCCCCGTCGCCAGCATCAGACTCAGACGATGTCAACTTTGGATCGCGTGCACGAAAGAAGAAGGGAAGCAGAAGAAAGGGCAGATCACACCACGCGACCGGAGGTAAGAGACCTCGAAGAGCTCGTTCGCAGGTTCCTGATGACGATGAAGAGTACAGCGCGAGTGACAACTCGTCTGATAATGAAGGATCGAACGATTCTGGCGCTTCAGAGAGAGATGAGGACCCCATCAACAACTTTGTTGAGGACGACGAAGACGTGCAGCCCGTGCGACGCTCAAGCAGACACAGAGGTCTAGGAAGACGAGAAAGAATCGCAATTGCGACAGCGGACGACGACGACGACGACGACAAACGTCTTTCTTTGGCTGTGGAGCTGGCTGAACTGCGAAGAAACGACCCTCCTCCGATCAGAAAGAAGACTCTGAGAGCGAGAAAGGCCGTGAATTACCAGATTCTGCCTCCTCCTACCGTTGACGAACCCTTCAACGCAGACGAAGCCGGTGCTGCTGCTCCCACACGTCGTCGAGGCAACAATAATGCTCTCCGACGTCTTATTCCCACTGTGGGTCCCTTTGGAGGTGGAGATGTTATGCCTCTGTTTGGAAACAACGTTCCTGGTCTCACAGCCGTGGGTGGAGCTGACGACGATGATTCCAGTGACGACGAGAAAGTCAAGGGCATCCAGGCTGCTCCTGGTATCGCCAAAAAGAAGAATGCCGTGGCAGACACAGATCCTCTGGGAGTCGATATGAACATTGACTTTACGCACGTTGGAGGTCTCGATAACCACATCAACCAGCTCAAGGAGATGGTCATGCTGCCCATGATGTACCCCGAGATCTTCAAGCGGTTCAACACCACTCCTCCTCGAGGTGTACTGTTCCATGGTCCTCCTGGTACAGGTAAGACTCTACTGGCACGTGCTCTCGCTGCCTCTTGCTCTACAGAGGGAAGAAACATCACCTTCTTCATGCGAAAGGGTGCCGACTGTCTGTCCAAGTGGGTCGGTGAGGCTGAGCGACAACTGCGTCTTCTGTTCGAGGAGGCCAAGAACCAGCAGCCCAGTATCATCTTCTTCGATGAGATTGACGGTCTGGCTCCTGTTCGATCTTCCAAACAGGAGCAGATTCACGCCTCCATCGTGTCTACCATTCTGGCTCTTATGGACGGTATGGATAACCGAGGTCAGGTGATTGTTATTGGAGCTACCAACCGTCCCGATTCCGTGGATCCTGCTCTGCGACGTCCTGGTCGATTTGATCGAGAGTTTTACTTCCCTCTGCCCGACAAGGAGGCCAGAAAAGCCATCATTGGTATTCACACCAACAAATGGAACCCTCCTCTACAACCACAGTTTGTTGACCATGTGGCTGGTCTGACCAAGGGATACGGAGGAGCTGACCTCAAAACTCTGTGTACCGAGTCTGCCATCAACGCTATCCAGAGAACATACCCCCAGATCTACTCGTCGCATGCCAAGCTGACGATTGATCCTGCCACTATCAACGTTCGAGCAGCTGATATCCTGCTGGCTGTCGACAAGATTGTGCCTTCTTCGGCTCGATCTGCATCCTCTGGAGCCATCCCCTTGCCTCCTACCATCGCTCCTCTGCTCCAAAACACCGTTGACGAGCTCAAGGACCGCCTGGACTCGATTGTTCCTCGAAAGAAGAAACTCACAGCCCTGGAAGAGGCTCTGTTCGAAGAGTTCCCCGACGAAGATGGAGGATTTGCTCGAATCCAGCGACAGAAGTTGTTTGAAAAGTCGCGAACCTGTCGACCCAAGCTACTTATCACTGGAGACACAGGTATGGGACAGCAGTACATTGGCAGTGCTCTTTTGCATCACCTGGAAGGTTTCCACATCCAGCAACTTGATCTGGGATCTCTGTATGCCGATAGCAGTAGAACTGTGGAGGCTACACTCGCTCAGATCATTACTGAGAGCCGAAGACACGCTCAGTCGGTGCTGTACATTCCCAACATTGAGTTCTGGCCCACCACTCTGTCTTCTCAGGCCCTGTCAATCTTCTACACACTAATGAGACAGGCCCAGAGCCAGACTGAGCTGCTTGTCCTCGGTATCTCTGAGATGCCCTACGAGGAGCTTCCCGGTGATCTCAAGTCGTTTTTTGGAGTGGCTTCGAACCGGCTGTACTCCATTCGAAAACCTTCCCTCTCTGAGCGACGAAAGTACTTTGAAGGAATCGAGCAGTACATTGTGGCCAAGCCTACAGACTACCCCGATCCTGCTACTCGAAAGAAGCGAAAGCTGCCCATCCTCCCTGTTGCTCCTCCTCCTCCACCCAAGGAGCTGACTGCCGCTGACGTCAAGACTCAGCAGAAGAAGGACATGCAGCTGAAGAACGTGATCAAGGTGAAGCTCAGTGGACTCATGGAGCTGTTCAAGAACCGGTACAAGCGGTTCCGAAAGCCTCCTATTGACGACATTCACGTTGCCCACCTCTTCGAGCCTGATCTCGACCCCCAGGCTGCTGCTCTGCATGATTTCAGACGTTCTGAGGACGATATGATTCTGCAGGTGTCCACTGGCAAGAAGTACTACAACTACGATCTTGACGTGATTGAGGATCGAGTGTGGAACGGCTACTACTCGGAGCTCAAGCAGTTCCTCAAGGATATCGAGTACATTTACCTCGATTCCATCACCTCTGGCGACCGTGAGCGAAAGAACAAGGCTTCGGAGATGTATGCCAACGCTCAGGTTGCCATTGAGGAGATGAGCATCGACCCTCAGTTTGTTGCTGACTGTAAGAAGATGCGACAGCGAGAGGTGGAGGCTCAGGAGAAGTGGAAGATCGAGCAGGCTCGAGTTGAGGCTGAGGAAGCCAAGGCTGCTGCTGAACAGCTCGAGGCCGAGGAGAGACTTGCTGCTGAGGTGCAGGAGCGAGAGGTGGATGGAGACGATGGAGATCCTGATGTGAACCAGATGCAGGTTGACGGTGAGGGTGTCGTTGAGGAGGTTAAGGATGAGGAAATGGTTGATGTTGATGAGGACAAGGAGACCAAGGTGGAGGAAACCCAAGTTGTGGAAACAGCTCCTGTCGTGGAGCCTGTCGCTGAACCTGTTCCTGTTCCTGAGTCTACCTCTGAACCTGTTGTCACAGAAGTTACTGAGACAGCTACCGAGACTGAACCCGCCGTTAACGGCCACACAAACGGAACTGCTGAGGAAGAAAAGGTGGAGGAGGCCGCTGTTGAAGTTGCTCCTCCCGTTGAAGCAACTCCTTCCCCTCCTCCTTCCCCTGACCCTCCACTCATTGTTGATACCAAGGAGGCTCAGGACGTGGTTGACTTCCTGGCTGGCAACACCGGTGAGCTCACCATTGAGGAGCTTGAGCAGGTGTACTCTGCCATCATCGACATCATCTGGGCCCACCGAGCATCCTGGGACCGAAACGTCATCATCAACGCCATCACTGCTCAGCTGGATGATATTGTGAATGCTTTCACTGGCTAATCAAATCAAATAGACCTATATTAATTAATGACTACTGAATGACCTAAAGGCGTTATCATGTACTTGTAGATGCATAATATGTACTTGTAGTTCCATAACACCTTCAGCTTTGTTTTTCCGTCTATTAATCTATATATACATACTAATTGAGCTACTCCTTGTTGAGCTCCTTGCACTTGTCGAGCAACAGTCGTCCGACCTTCATCACGCCCAGATCGTCTCCGTACTGGCCCATAATCTGCATTCCAACATTGCCCTGCTCAGTCTTCCAGGGAATGTTCAGAGAAGGAATACCGGTCAGAGAAGCAGGAACAGTAAGCACATCGTTTAGGTAGGTATCGACAGGAGCAGAGTCCTTGAGCTTGGCGAGAGGGTAAGGGGCGCAGTTGGAGGTAGGAGCAATGATGAAATCGACACCAGGCTCGTCGTTAGCCTTCTGGCCCTCGTTTCCAGACAGAACGTTGGGTCTGTTGAACACCTCGTCGAAATCCTCCTGAAGAATTCGCCGAATCTTTTGCGATCGAATGTAGTCGTGGTTGAAGGCGTCGGTGGACAGGTTCCAGGTTCCCAGCCACATTCGTCGCTTGACTTCGTTTCCAAAGTACTCCTGACGGGTGGGAGCGTAGAGAGTGCCGTGTTCTCGGTCTTCAGGAGCTCGAGATCCGTATCTGATACCATCGAATCTGGCAAAGTTGGACGACGCTTCTGCCGGTGCAATAGCGTAGTAGGCAGGAAGAGCGTTCTTGATGGCAGGGATCGAACATGTGACAACCTCATGGCCCATTTTGATGAGTTCATCCATGATCTGAGACCACGCAAACTTGACGTTCTCGGAAATACCCTTGATGTTGTATTCCTTGACCAGACCAAAGGTGAGCTTTTTGTGAGGCTTGGGAGGCTTGAGCTTTGCTCTCTTGTGGGGTGTCAAACTGGTGGGGTCCAGGGGATCGTATTTGTTGACAATGTTGAACACCTTTTCGAGCAGATCGATATCCTTGGCCAGAATTCCGACTGTGTCGAGCGACTGGGCGTATGCAATGACTCCGTGTCTGGAAATGAGGCCGTACGAGGGCTTGAGACCAAGAACCGAACACTGGGCTGCTGGGTATCGCACACTTCCTCCGGTATCTGTTCCCAGTGCGAAATGGCACATGTCTGCTGCCACAGCGGCCGCGGATCCTCCAGAAGAGCCTCCAGGAGTGTGAGGTTCATCGGGGTAGAGAGGGTTGAACACAGGTCCAAACCACGAGTTTGCATTGTCAGATCCCATTCCAAACTCGTCGAGATTGGCCTTTCCGACTATGGAAACGCCCTCCTTCTTGAGCAGATCGACGACGGTGGCATCAAAGGGAGAAGTGAACGTTTCCAGAATGCCAGAAGCGCAAGTGGTGTGCATTTCGTTGGTGCAAATGTTGTCCTTGACAGCGAGCGCCATTCCGGCCAGCGAGCCGTTCTGGTGGATCTGGGGGTTCTCGGCGGTCGAAATCAGCGCATTGCTGTACGGATTACTTTTGAGAATGTTTTCCATGCATTTTTTCACGGTGAGTCGGGCACTCATGATGGTGATGTGAATGTTCAAACTGTTGATTTGACTTGCTGCTTCCATGCACTGATGGTGGTGAGCTTAATGAGGGTAACGAGATCAGCGGTAGTCATAACAGCCATAGCAACAAGGATGAATGATTTCTTGTAGAGGGTGAGTAGGAATGGTGGAGGAGGATACTCAACTGTCTATTGGCCATTTTAATCTAAAACTTCTTCCTACTTGTAGATGTCTTATCACTCTTCTCTCAGACTCCTCAAAGCTACAACCTGATTAGGTGAGCATTTGGACCCTTTGGTATAATGACAAACCCAGAAGTGTGAAGGGTAGATTGGCTGAGACAGATCTGGTGGTTGACGAAGACGTTTACCACTTTCAAGTTGAGCATTACTAAGCGACTTTGGTACTGGAGACGTGATTGGTGGATGATAAGATGATGACATTGAAAGACTATCAGAGACTATTTCATATATCTACAGTCTTAGAAGGGCAAGTTTTGCCAATTGACGTCATTCTCAGTTTTATCCCTTCCATGTTGCTGTTGCCACACCTATACATGGGCTAAAAAAATGTACTGTAGTTGTACTTCGTACACTATATATACGAATTGTAGATACCTAGATCGCTCGAATAACACGTCGAACATCTGACAGTATGGTATAAACAGAGTGAGGGGTTCAATTGTGTGGAGACATTGCCGTATAAAAACTAGGAAGACCTCCCCAGTGTGTACAAGTTCCTAACTAACTCTGTAGTAGCTCCTCAACAAAAGCTATACCGCCCATACACTCCCTGTTGAGCTCAAACCCCGCAGAGCGAATACAAGCCATACTCTTGTGGCTGAATACGAAGACAACAGACCCTGTCCATTGCAAGGTAGGTTGGTGGGTCCATCTAACCTGCGTCTATGCTGTCTTGGTCACGTTGAACTAGGGGTTCTAACAGAGCTAGCGGAGGTTTTTCGGGGAGTTTGGGAATACGTTCCAGTGAGTCTGTGGCAATGTAACTCCTGCTACTTGTACGATCCCAAAGAAAAACATACCAAGAAGGTAGAAAAAAAATTAGTAAAAGCAAGTCAGAACACCTGCGAGGGGTCTGAGCCAAACAACGAGGTACACCAAATGAAGAGGTGCAAATAGTTACGTTGTCCATGGACTTTAGGGAGGGAGAAAGCGGCGTGCCAAAGTTGAGTAAACCGAGGAACGAGCCAGGGGAAACACTCGCGCACGAGAACGGAGTGCTAGGAGCCAAGTGGAAACGAGCTTTAATCAAATGGACGCGTAAGGAACCATAATGAAACTCGTCACGGGATAAGCGTAAGGATGTTGGGCCCGCATTGGGCCCGGGCCACGCCGGCTGCCAATAGCGCCGGATGGGAACAGGACGTGGAGGTCGCTACACCTCCGGGTCGTCGACATTGTGCTCAAAGTCGACGCCGGTGTTATCATCCTGGTTGGATGTGGGATGGGGCCTCGCTCAACAGAGTCGGCAGAGGCTGCCTCCGCGGCATCCAGGACCTGCCCAGGTCAAGTCCGCCTGTCAGCGACAGGTTGCGCAAGCACGGTTGCGACAGTCGAGGTGGGGAAGCGGAACCCATGGTTTCTCGGGCAGCACGTGGTTCATTCGCCGCACCTCCGGTGTATCGATTGGTGTGATCGAAAAGGGAGGGTGGGGGGTTGAGCCCAATGGGATTTCGGGCTCATTGGCCGTGTGATCGTCAGCGACGTTGTGGCCGGTGGGACACGAGGGTCCGGTAGTCGGTAACCTGTGGCTGGGGTTAGTCCGATGGTGGAGGTCAGGAGGTAGGATCCCGTCCGCGAGTTATGGTAACTCGGATCTAACTCGGAGGGATCAATCGCAGACCCTTAATGGTCTACGCGGGCGCGTGAGACCGTGGCAATGAGTGTTAAAACTCGGATATCACCATGAAAGGGTGTCGGCAGACACCGTGTATTTGTTAGATAGAGTGTATTAGATACATGAGAGAACTATATAGGGGAAAGGTAGGGTAACTACCGAACCTTAACACCTACTGTTACAGAATCGTTAGTTCAATCCGGATCAATTAACGCTACTTCTGCCTCCGGAACAAATTCGGAGCCCATACATTTCGTTCTTTACGCAGCGATATCGGCCTCCATACTTGTGCATGACGTCAGAGATTATGTACGAGTGATGAGTCTTAGCCAATGAGAGGTGGAAAGAATACATACACGAGAAGTGATTGAAGTGCACGAGTGCAAATGCCTGTAATACAATAAGGGTCCATCTCAATTACAATACACTGCTTTTTAGACTAACTTGTAATAAAGAATAATGTGATGTGACAGATGCTAATAAGACAAACAAGAGCACCCATAACAACAATGACTCAGACTCGCAAACAGCAAAAGGGGCGCATTCTCCAGGCACGATAATGTCTCTCGCGGCCAGGACGTCGCTTTTTACCGCCCAATTATGCTCCTCTCACCCGCACATTGCCCCTTTGTGTGTCCTCACTTCTGGCCACAAGAGGCAAAGGATAAGATTGAGTCATTGGGCACTGCACCAGGGGTGTACAATTAGTCACATGCAGTTAATGTGGGGAATCAGACAAGACAATAGGGGGAAGAATTCACAACATCGCGTTATTCTGTTTCTCTGCTTAGGTAATACACGCTGGTCACATTTGATATGCCGCGCCCCACCAATTTCGCCACTGTATAAGCAGCCGGATTAATTCTGCCCAGTGTGGTCCCAGTTACCCTCTCCTATTGGCCGAGGTTCGGTAGGTTGCACCTTATTATAGTTAAGCTTCAAGGTTTGTGTTCTTTGTGCATAAACTACCAGCTCGACAGGCAGAAACCCAAAAAAAATGTGCCATCATAACGTATATATATACCAAAGGCCTTCCTGTCTATTTCGAAACCAAACCACATCTCTCTTAGTCTCTTAAGCTACGAACAGCTCGACTATTACCTCTAACTCACAACACTAACATTCAACATGGCCTTCATTCCTCTCGAGATCCCCTCCAAGTCTGCCTCTTCTCAGTCTCTTGACGAGCTCAAGAAGGGCTCCAACTCCCCTACCGACGCCCAGGCCACCTACCTGTATGGCCCCGGAGGCAAGGACAAGACCCCCAACCCCGAGAACGACAACCTGACCCGTCCCGTTCTTCTGCGAGGCCCCTCTTCCAAGAACGAGTACTCTCGATATTCCGAGTACAATGAGAACGGTCAGTTTGGACGAAAGTAAGCAGTGGATCTGCCGGACTTTCACATACCTCTTAAAATATTTATTCTGCATGTAAATCTGCATCGGGCATTGACTGCCCCGAAATACTAATTGATTCTGTTGTACGACTTTGGTTGTTGAGAATTGTAGCTGTCGTGTTGTCCTCTTGTATCGATCGTAAAGCCGTTACTTGGCTGTGTTAGACTTACCGCCACATTGAACCTTGAACCTTGAACATTAGCGTGCGGAAGAACAAATGATCCAGGAGCCAAGGATGTTTTGTTGGGGTAGAGATGGGTGCCAATGTGGCTGTAGCGCGTCTATGCCAGTTAAGAATGCGCACAAGATCTATAGGTCATCATCATCTCGAACTCCTGAGGTGGTGATTTCTCTTGCACAATTAACCTCACACCCTTGGAGTTGCTTCATTGCCATAATGTTAGCGAGTACGACTGAATGACAGCAAATACGACTGCTCAAATCGATGCCATCAAACAAACAATTGGTGTTATTTTCTCGCTTAGGCCGCCTGGAAACGCGATTGCTTTTGCCATCTCCACAACTGCACCCCACTTGCCCCTGCCACTAACGTTTCTTTTAGTATGCTGTATAGAATTTGAGCGGAACAATTGCTTTAGGCAACCGTAGACGGAGGGTTCGTTGGGGGCTGAAAAACAGCTTGGAGCCGTGTGGGGGTACGTTGGGGGACGCGGGGGAGTATGGGGTAGTTAGAGTGTTTATAGAGAAACTCGACGACGTTTTCCGTGGGGTCACGTCACCTGTCAGTGTCGATTTTTCGATTCGAACGCCGCAGTTCGTGTGGTTCCCGGAGAACGCCGCTACCGCAACTTTACTGAGGGGGACGAGCGCAATCGGCGTAAATGGAGAGACCTTGAGATGCACCAGAAGATCCAGGAGGCTGTGGAGTCACCTTGGAGTCACCTGGACCACGTCTTTGATTGGCCGTGTGTTCTCGTGGCAGATCTTGCTGTTATTATCGTGCCACGAAAACCGCACCAGAGAATCATCCGAAGGGGGCTAATTTGGACTGCACTAAAATGTAGCTCCTTCAGTTATCCCGACACTGTGAATCTTGAACGTTGCAAAAATCGCGTCGATTTAACATCTCGTTAAAAGACGTCGATCAAGAGACATCTGGGGTGAGAAAAAAAGACGATCGACATTACTCATAGTCAATTGGAGGGCATTGTACAAGCTGAACTATTAGTATCGCAATCTCTTGTTAAGGGTCTAGCATAAGGCTGAATCGCACTAGTCACCCTGGCTCCACGCATCGTTAGAATAAAAAAACAACACTTCAGCTCTCAAGGTTCCCCACTTTCTGTCTTGGCTGCGTACACCTCCATGATCGACAATCTCTGCTTTCTCAGCCACCATTGGACCTTGCAGGATAGTCTTCGGTAGAGAGTGAGAGTGAGACAGCCGGGTACCGAGGTTAGAGAAGTGAGCGGAATACGTGTCCTCGTACAGTAGACTATGGAACGAAGAGATGCAATTACGACATGAAACGGCTCTCCCTCGTCGACTCATGGACACACCAACTACTCTGACACACTGTAGTTAGCATTTTCATACACACCAACCATTTGTACTTGTGTTCTATTCTACCGACACTCACCCTCCTGCACAGAAACATGTGGGTCGGATGCAGGACGACAGTTCATCCAGCAAACGCAAAAGTAATTATTCGACCTATTTCGACCGTTTGGTCCTTTTGGTGAGCAAGAAAAAATAAAACATACTTGTACGATAGGTGACCCCCAAATACAGAGCAACTTGTGAATGTGATTAAGAGAAGAGATGATGAAGAGTAGAGCGAGAGTAAGGTGACATCAGCCTCACTATTCTAAGAGCTCAGACAGTCCCATGTCGCATCCTCTGTCTGACAGCCCTCTAGAGTTACCAACCACAGCTCACCGACTTTCTTGTGATATCCTTACGAGATTTCGCTTCCATATGATACCTGGCACTCGTGTTTGTCACTGTAGCGACCTTCCTGACTGATATCACCTGTTACAAGTGCCACGTTTTTCAACCTCTTCCTGATCGATCACTTCTGACTAATCGGAAACCTGAGCCACGTTTCATGCTGTTACCGAGTCACTACGGTTTCGATAAACGTCCCATTCTGTTTATACCACTCCGATACCCTCCCTGCCGCAACTTTCATCGCTATACCTCCTCTACATCGCATTTTATCCACGTTGTTGTGTCCAGTCGTCTCTGTGTTATGATTTTTTCCCGTTTTCAAGAAAACGTCAATTCCCGGTTTTTGTGTTTTAAAAAAAATTCAGAAAACTCCCAAATTGAGGGTAAACAAGTTTAAACGGGATTTGAACAGAGGATGAAACGTGAAGGACAGGCGGTAAAGCTATGAGAATTATACCATTCAAATGAGGCGAACAAGGAGCACTTGTTAATTTTACTTGTATTGCTCTAACTCCTGTTTTTAGAATATCCCTGCTTAGTCAGCAGATTATAGTGTGGTCAATTTCTGCGGGTGACTGTAAGGCAATTTGACTGGTTTGGCGACTTCCTGGGAAAGTGACTGTTTTGAACCGAGTTGCAGATCTTATGAATCTATAGATTCTGGGGACTCCGGTGGCGTGTCTTATTGTTTTCTGTGACGAAAATTGCGATCTTTAAACAATTATTTAGTCTGCGACGTTCGAGAGTCTAAGGGGTTACTTGGCTTTTCTTGACTATAGTTTTCATTACTTAGCATTTTACTTAAGTCTGACACGATAGTTCAAGTGCGTGGCTTGTTTACTTATGATGACGCCAAGTGTTGGGTCCTAGCTCAACTATCATGAATGCCAGTCTCACTAACTATGTTTCTTCAGACATCCACGTTACAGTAATTTGGATCCACTCTTCGAGTTGATGCCTCAAAGTGTTGAGCACCCACAGGGTTCGAACTTCTACAGTGTGAAGCCGAAGTAGCACCGGTACCTATCAAGTCATAACCTGTCTTGAAAGGGAAGTAAAGCCAACACCTTATGATTGAGGGTGTCGGGAAGAATACTGTAGTTTTTTTGGCATACGTTCATTGTTCGTTCTTGTGTTTTTACAGCCCCACCATCACTTCTGTCTCGCACTCCCATTTTTGACCTGGGTCAAAATTAAATTTTCACAGATCATGCACGTGCTAGAACGAGCGGTGAGGACGAGACAGTGGTAAGGGGGGTGTTCAGAGGCGATATTGACAAAATTAAAGACGTAAATCGAACAAAAATCGTCAATTGAAGTAATACATGTGCTCTTTAGCCGCTGAACCGTCAATAATACCATCTTTTTGCCCCTCCCTCTAGATCAAGTTTAGGGTTGCAAACCCAACCTCCACGTATATATCCAAACTTGACTCTCTTCTTTCTCTACACCACACCATAGCCATCATGTCCACTCCCGCCTACCCTCTCGTCTGCCTCGGCAACCCCCTGCTCGACATCCAGGTCAACGTCGACGACGCCTACCTCAAGAAGTACGACCTCAAGGCCAACGACGCCATTCTGGTCGAGGACAAGCACATGCCCATTTTCGATGAGGTTGTCAAGCTCGACAACGTGGCCTACATTGCCGGCGGTGCTGCCCAGAACGCCGCCCGAGGAGCCGCCTACGTGCTGCCCGAGAACTCCGTCGTCTACTTTGGCTCTGTTGCTGCTGACAAGTACATGGACGAGCTTCTCAAGGAGAACGACAAGGCCGGCGTCACCTCCAAGTACCAGGTGCACGGCAAGGACTCCGGTCTCGCTACCGGCAAGTGCGCCGCTCTGATCACCGGCCAGGACCGATCTCTGGTCACCGATCTCAACGCCGCCAACCACTTCCAGCTCGAGCACCTCAAGAAGCCCGCCAACTGGCAGATCGTTGAGAACGCCAAGGTCTACTACATTGGAGGCTTCCACCTCACCGTGTGCCCCGCTGCCATCCAGGCCCTCGTTGAGCACGCCGCCGCCACCAACAAGATTGCCATCATGAACTTCTCTGCTCCCTTCCTGTGCCAGTTCTTCAAGGAGCCTCTTGATGCCGCCGTCCCTTACCTCGACTACGTCATCTGCAACGAGTCCGAGGCCGAGGCCTACGCCGAGTCCCACGACCTCAAGACCAAGGATGTTGCCGAGATTGCCAAGCACATTGCCAACATCGAGAAGAAGAACACCCAGCGAAAGCGAATCGTGATCATCACCCAGGGTCTCGAGCCCACCATTGTGGCCACCCAGGGCTCCGACGACATCCAGAAGTTCAACGTTGTCGAGCTCGACAAGTCCAAGATCAAGGACACCAACGGTGCTGGTGATGCTTTCGCCGGTGGATTCGTCGGTGCTCTCGTCGAGGGCAAGTCTCTGGAGGAGGCCATCAAGGTCGGCCAGTGGCTCGCCTCCGAGTCCATCCAGCTGCTCGGCCCCTCTTTCCCCTACCCCAAGAAGTCTCCCCAGTAAATTACTGCTGACCTATTAGAGTAGACAAAACAACCACTAGAACGTGTTTCTCAACGAACGCGTATTTATTTATCGTACATAATCAACTTAGTACTAACGTTATCAACAACAAGAGCAGTACGAGTAGTGCAGTAGAAGTGAACCTGTGACCAAGATTGTTCACATATACAACTGGTCTTTTTTGGTGGGGTTTTAATGGACGTGGTCTTCATCTGTGTACAACTGGCCATGACTTCAAGAGTACAAGAAAGCTATACTTTTACTTGTAGTCAGGTCGTAATGGACAGCATGGTATGATGAGTCTTCTCACGTTCTATATAAGTCAGTATTGGACGTGAACACTGAACAGTATGTACCGGTAGTACAGTACTACATAGTGTAGATCTTGATTACGATGACGTTGATGATCAAACAGGATCGTTCAGGTCTCTACAGTATGTAATGTACTCCCCGTACTGTACTCTTGCCCCTTTGCACAAAACGTCTACATATTCCCTCCACCTTCCTTGTTGATATCCCAAAATCCATTCTTTATATAATTAACCATGTGTTGCTGCGATTGTTTTCAATCACGAGATGTTGTTGTGTGTGCGTTGTGAGATGAGTCTAGTGTCTACTCCTTCTTATCCTCCTTCTTCTCCTCCTCCTTCTTTTCGTCCTTGGCGGCCTCCTGCTTCTCGGCCTCCTTGATCTCCTTCAGATCTTCGTTTTCGTCCTCGCCCTCGGGGTTCTGGGCCTCCAGCTCCTCGGCCTTTTGTCGCAGTCGCTCGGCCTCCTTGTCGGCCGCAGAACGCGCCTTCCACCATCCCTCATCGGGATCCAGACCCTTGGCATCCTCCTCCTCCAGACCAGCAAGCTCGTCGCAGTCAGTGGACCATCGCAGATGCATTCGGATGTTCTTAACGTTCCAGCCGGTTCGCTTCTTCTTGCCCTTGGTCACGGGCATGCCCAGAGACAGGTACTTTTTGATCTTGCAAGAAGCATCCTTGTCTCCGTCCTCTCCAGTGTAAATGTACTGGTAGCACCAGTTCTTGGACTCGCACCATGCCTTGCACTTTTCAATGGACTGTCGAGGAGATTCCTTGAGAGGCTCAAAGGGAGGAATCTCACGGTGCTCCTCCTCGCCTTCCTCCTCGTCATCGTCACCCTTCTTCTTGGTGTACTTGTTCTTCCAGTCCTCCTTCTCCTTGTTGAGAGAGCTCTCCTGGCCATCGCCGTCGGTATCTTCTCGCTCAATGGTCCAGTCTTCTCGAATGTCGTCGGAAATGTAGGGCTTGAGGAAGTCATGGTAGAGGTCCTGGTAGGTGATGTGTTTTCGGAACTCGGGACCCTTGCTTCGCTCGTACTGCCACATGAGTTCAATGTCTCGGTTGGTCAGGTGGTGGAAGGTGGTGATAGGCTGACACCAGTTGTCCTGGAAGAACTTGAGGGTGGTGATGGGCTCTCCCTGAATCTTTCGAGCAATGTAGGGGTACTTGGAGGCCGAAGTCATGGACAGCTTCACCTTGGCCTTGTCAAGGAGAACCTTGGCAACCATGTAATCTCCACAACAGACAGAAGAAGTGTGTTCCTCGTACTCGTGCTGAAGCGAGTCGAAACCCTCGCCAATCTCGGCATCCTCAAACATGGCCTTCATGGCTCCGTGAGAAAGAACCACTCCTGATCCTCCGTGAGCAAAAGTAACGCCCTTGACACTGGTGGGAGAACCCATGTACAGAGGCTGCTTGTGATCCAGCTCCTTGAGCCAGGCCATCATGGTATCGAAGAAGACGTAGGTATCGTCGTCGATGAACACGTACCAGTCCTTGGTGTTGTCTGTGTTCCAGGCGTGTTGCAGCATGGGAATGTTCTTGTACTTGTCGAGCTCCCAGCCTCCGTCCAGCTTCATGGATCCGAAATCCACCTGGTTGTGGAGATCTCGCAGCTTCTGCTGCTGTCGGTACAAACGGAAGTCGTCGCTGTCCATGTACTCCTGAGTAGTGTTGGCAAGGATATCAATCACCTCGTAGCCAGCAATGGTATCAGGATGGTCAGAGTAGATGGCAAAGTGAGGCACTCGAGTTAAAGTCGTGTAAGCGTGAATGGGCATTCGTTTCCAGAACGTGGTGGCTCCCGTCTTGAGCATCAGGAACAGCCGGTCGGATCCCTCGGCAAAATCAGCCACCAGCTTCTGCTGCATAAACTCGCCAGAGTTGCCTACCTGCAAAGGCTCGATTCCAGGCGCTCTATGAACCTCTCCAAGAGGATATGAAGGCACGTAGCCATGGGGACGCCAGACATCGTGGCCCATGTGTCGGTTAGCGTCTCCTCCAGCATGGAAGGCGTCGGGGTGCATCTCAAAAGCCACACCTGCGGGAGCAGTAGGCGATTTTGGTCGTTGTTTGCCTGAAGAATCAGTGTTTGCGGTATCGTCACCGTTCTCGGGGGTCAGCTCGATAGGACCCGGCGCTTCTTCTTTTGGCCGAGGATCCGAGTCCACGGGGACCGAGCTGTGTGATTTCGAGTCCGAAGAGGCAAACCGACCTCCAGCAAACTCCAGAACCCGGTTGGAGTCGCCATACAGAGAGTAGATGGAGATGGAGATGACGGTGAGGCCGAGGATGGCGATTCCCAGCGTCGCTAGCCGTCGTTGTAATCGCACCATGATGTGAATGTGAGTAAGGAGAGTGTGTGTGAGATGAATGAAGACACGTTATCAGCCCCAAAACGTGATTGCCTCAGCTTCTTTGGGGTGGAGTGTGCTAATGCTCGTTTGACTTTGCGGTTCAGATATGAAAGAGAGGCTGAGCTCGAGCTCGAGTGTTTTAGCTTCTGAAAAAATGGAAGAGATGGACACACCTCGCTCACAATCCAAACAGAGAGAGCGTGACATCAAGGGTCTACTTGTAGCGTGTCCAATTGTCGGTCTGCGAGGCGCCTGGGGCGTTTTTACGGGCCTTCGACACCGATTCAGTAATTTTCTTTCTTTGTCAAGGGTCCCCTGGACACGTCAGGGCTGCAATATTAGATGTGTAGACGCAGCGGCTGGCCAAGACCGCTCATCTGCTTCTTCCAAAATACACTCCAATACGACTTATGAGCCGTGAATAATAACTGTTGGGCTTTTGGCAGGCTCCATTGCAAGCTGGTATATTCCGCATCTTCAAACATGCATATTTTAGACTTTTCTGTTCCTATTTAAAGCGATACTGTGCATGAGTGCATGAAACACACTAAGGAAATTTTGTGCCTTGCTTATGCAACGTGAAGGGCGGGAGAATGGGAGGAGAAATACCAATGAGAAAGGCGCCAAGTAGATCGCCTAGTGAGGAAGCTTGCATCGTCCAAATAATGACCTTGGCGCCTTGTCCCGCAGACACGCCACACGTATCAGGAGGTTGAACCTTGTTAGTGCTGTTTTAAATTACTACAATAGTTATATGCATGCTAGTGTTTACGTTCTCGCCTATGGTCACAAACACCTGGTTTGTATGCCCCAAAAATAGCTCAGAAAAAAATGGTGTGTCGCCTACAGCAGACCCACTTGAGAAAAAGCAGGCGAGCGTTGCCTGGGTCAGATGTATATCATGACTTTTTGCTGATACGCAAACTGAGGTATTTGCACAAAGAGCGATTTCCACGTGGCTCTTCTAGATTCCACAGAGATCGTCCTAACACACACTTTATCCCCTGTCTTCCGCATGCACTATATAATTTCATGAGCGGGTAGATACAGCAACCGTCTTGTGTAAACCCAGATCCTGGTCATAGATTAGTGCCGTCCAGTTCGTCTGAATTTTCAAACAAATACCCAAGTCTAGATAGCTGGTTGTATAGCTCAGTTGCGAAATCAGCCCAGTCCACATTTCCAGCTGTCAGAGACGTTCCCCCTGCATAGTACGACCTGGCCCTATGGATTGGCTGCTTGTTTCAACCTCCAGAATGGCGTCTAGACCCTTGTAAGTGCTGCCTGGGGTTAGCTGGTGGTGGTAGCCCCACATGAAGTCCTGCTCTAGGCAGTCGAGAATTTTTAGACCGAAATATACGACTGGTTGGAGGATACGGCGCGTGCTGCTTGATGTTGAATCAGCTTTGACAGGTTGACACATACACAAGGGCGAGCTTGAAAAATGTGGACATCTATTAACAGGGTGCAAAAAGGTGGAGTGACGGTGCAACAGAGTGGCAGAGTCAACAAACGGCTCGCGCTCAACACGAATCTGCTCTCGCAAACGCTTCAGCGTATGTTTATCACCCTGTTTTCATCCGCTTCATGTTCAAGGGCCACATGCACGCGATGCGCCAAGTCTTCCAAACGATGAACTCTCCGTTCTGAAACTTCTTTGAGCAGGATGAAGCGGAGGAAAGTGAAAAGTGAAATAATAAAAATTATTGGCAGAAAAATCACGAGAAAAAGCACAAAATAAATGGTCATAAAAACGTGGGTGACGGGAATGAATAAATCGGTTGATGTTGCAGAGCTACAAGTGCAAGTAGGCCGGTTTAATAGCGTGTAAAACTCATGGAGTAGCGGTATTCCGTGGCGTTTCCAGGTCTGTTGTAGCTCATTTATAGCGTCTTCATGGTCATTGTTTAGATCATAATAGAATCGTCCCACTCATATTTATTACCTCAGGCTATAGCTCACTGGTTAGGGGCCACTACCCGGTGCTTAGCCAGGTGCTAGTTGATGCTACGGATAGAAGTACAAGTACGGACGTACAAGTATGAGTGCTCAAGTAGATTGATCAAATGTGTTTGAAGAAAAGACATCTCGGGATAGTTGTATCGTAGGTATAAGCTGTCGTTTGTGTAGAATGGTTTGCCTGTCAAAACATGGCACCAAGCAATATGTCACCTATTGGTTCAAGCTTGTCTAGATCTTGGCTACAGTGGTGGTGAGCCCATTGTCTTGAGTCAGATTGGCACTACGTAACATCTCAGCGCACTTCTAGATCAACTAATAACCACACGACGACGAATCGTTAGTTGACAGTTTCTGCTGTTTGTTTACATTGTTTCCCCGTACTTGTAAAACAAAGCCGGATGATAACCCAGAGTGGATAATTATCTGAGTACGAGCGGTGGATCTCAGTGCTGCACTATTATAGCACGATTGTTTCTGCACTTACAGACCTCACCCGTTTCGGTGGACCCCTGAGATACATTCCACGGCGGTTGTAAACATCAAACAGGTACTCCGTACGAGTACTTCACCAGCTGCTGTCTGCTTCTCGACTGCTCTTTACTTAACCGGCGGCTTTTGCTTCACGGCTTCTTCTATTACACGGCTGAGGGCATGAATGTTAATTATAAATAAATAGGAGAGACTGGAAGTCACAGTCGCTGGCAATTGGTGTGTGTCTATCTAGTATTCGTGAGCACCGTTGAAGTGGATGTCCGCCTCGGTACAGTGCCCACCTTGGGCTGTCGCGTCAAGCGCAAAACAGACAAAAATGGAGTCTACAATCATACTGAGAAGACCCTCGGTGCTGCCAAGCACAAACCAGCCGGTGAAGGAGGCCAGCACCACCTCCCACAGCAGATGGCCTCGCACCCAGGTAGTGGCAGCAAACAATAGAGCTGTCAGAACCCGTACTACCACCAGCAGAAGCTTTGCGAGCTTGTGCACTCGCCACGCTGCTGCAGGGAGACGGAAATGCAAGTTTTGAACGGTCAGAGAAGACGACTTTAGGTTCTGAGAGTTGATAACGGCCAGAGTCAGTGTCAGAGGGCTCATGGAAAGCACTCCGGAGGGTGTTGCGAGAATGTACAATGCTGGAGAAACCACGTTTAGAACCATTCGAAGCGGCCAGGGAGCCACAACGGACGTAACGCTGCCACTCAGAGACATGGCTCGAGAGAGGAGCAGCACGGGAATGCGAAAAGTAAGATGCAACAAGGAGCTCAGACTGATGCTGCCAAACTGAGTAGTTAGAGCGTAGCCCAGAGCTGCAGCTAGAACCTGGCGTGAACTAGTGTGGGGGAAAAGGTGACGGTAAAAGTACCACTGGCTGACGGTGGCTGAAATAGTGGCTCTCTGGGTGCCGTTCAGAATGCCCCAGGTCCACATGTACATGAAAATGCCGAGCGCACTTACCAGCATGTTCTTTCCGTACATGACCTGGCCGATGGCTGTCACGCAGATGGCTGAAATGAAGACAAACAGGGCCATGAACGCAAAGGAGAGGAACACAAGCACGTGATTCGCGCTGAGAATGCGGCACGAGAGCTGGATGATGCCCACAGCACGTGACACGTAGTCCTTGTGTTTCCAGAACGCCAGCGGCCACATGGAGCCCGTCACCATCAGTCCTAGAGTCACCCACCACGAGTATCCTCCAGAGAAGAGCGTCACGAGAGCAGCAGTCCATACTGCCACTGGGAAGGCAGCTGCCAGAAAGTAGAACATTACTGAGGAGTACTTTCTGAGCAGTAGCAGCCAAACTAGCGAGATGGCTACTGCAAACACAGTGTAATGGGCCAACACCGTCAAAGGCAAAAATGTCAACGATGGAGATCCAACATTGCCTCCCCCTCCACTTCCTACTCCTCTCAGCAATGCTAGCAAATAAGTAGCGATAGTTGCTGCCAGCATGAACAGGTACACTCCTCCCCAGACCTGGTCATATTTGATGGTATCTGATACTGCCGTTGGGGGTGCCAACTCCGGGGGTATACTTGAGGCCATGGGATCTTCATTCAGACCACTTTCCGCGTCCATAGATGCTCCTGACGCTGCTGCTGCTGCTGTGTGTGATGCAGGAAAGAAATGTTCGCCTTCGATGCTCTGTTCCGAGTCCTCGAGCTGTTTGCCGACCTCTTCCGGCTGTCCGTCTTCTCTGTCCAAAAAGTCCACTGGAAAAAAGCTCTCTTTCGGCTGTTTGTGTGTCTTTCCAGGCTCCTCCACGGCTCTCAAAAAACTGTTACTGGGCCCCTCCGTCTCGCTGTCGCTGCCCGAGTTGGAGTTCCACGACGCGTTGATCGCGTTGGAAGCCTCCTCGTCGTCCTCCATGTGTTCCCATAGTCGTCTGGGCGAGTAGATGCCTCTGTGGTTGTTGTTGTGGGTGTTGTGGTTGCTGGACTCTGCCTCCTCGACCGCCGAGTGGAATAGCGGCACATTGGAGTCTTTTCCAAACTTGACCTGGCTCTGGGTCAGGAGTTTCGATGCGTATTCGGAAAACATGCGTTGGTGTTTAGCCGTGGGGTGCAAAATATATATGTTTGGAGACGTGTGATTTGAAGCACCCTGCACCTGCTCAGATAACTGATAAGGTTTTGATAGTAACTTTGCCACCGTGATAAGGGGTGGAGGGGGGGTCCAGAGGGGGGTATGAGGGTGATTAGTTGTTGTTTGCGTTGCTCTTGTTACTGGACAGGTGATTTATCTCCGATTACTCCGGTTTTTTCGGGACTTTTACCCTTCTCCTATGTCTCAGGTTCTCTGAAAGCAACGTGACCTAAGGTAATTAGTGGTCATGCGAGCTTGGGATGTCTCTTTGCGGCAGTCATGTGACCGGAGGGTGATTAAAGGTAGATATTGCGAATTTCCTCAACTACAGGAACTTGTGTGCCCTCTGTTCTATATCATATCGTGACCTCGGTACTTGTATCTCGATCGGATCTGTCATCTGACATGTCGAATACGGAATGTACAAGCCACAGCTTGATGGGGTGTATAAGCTGGTATCTACGCACCTGTCACTAGTATCAGCTGGTGTAGGTGTAACTGTTGTTTACTTTACTCGTGCTGTAGATTGTTTCCCTTCACAATGTCAATCTAGCCCCTCCTTATCACTCCTCCATCTTCTCTCGAAGGTTACATCTAATCTCGACTGAACCGTCACATGAGTGACTAACAGAACTCAATGTTAGTGGTAGTAGGGGATGTGGAGCGGGATGACGGATTGGTCCCTGTTGAGCAGAATAACAGATTTATTACGGTGAAAATGGTTTGCAGAGTGTTTTCCTCATACTTGTAGTATTATGTTCTTGTTGGGTATGTACTAAGGTGAGATTATGTAATACTGTACATTCAGGGCTATTGTAAGATGTCAAGTGGTGAAAAAGGTGTTTCAAGTATTAAGGACTAAAGACTAGAACAACTACAAGAAGAAAACTGATAAGCCTCCTTTCTAAAACTCGTTCCTTTACTTATACTGACAGACTACCCACTTGTATGGTCTCTCTATCTGCATAACTGGTGCACCGTTTGGGAAATGAAAAGGCCTATTTGGGATATTTAGGATATTTAGCAGCTCTACCACTAACTAGATTGACTAAAGCAACTGTTGAACCAGCCTCAGCAAGACCAGATACTGAGACCAGACTAACACTGGGCTAGAAACACGCGCAATCGAACCATTCGACACAAACACACACGCCATGAGCTGGGATTATATTGCCAAAATCGTCATGATTGGAGATTCGTGAGTATAGGGGCACGGTGTTGGATGCGAGATCGGGTGTGAGGTTGGGGTGCAAAACGGCATCAAGTGAGGTGAGGTTGGTGTGTGAATGGCTCAGGATGACTTTGTGCCAGTTATATGACCATCCCCTTACTCAGTTTGTCGCCACTGTCTCTAGACATCATACCTTCAGTCCATTAGTATACATTTAGGACTCTCTTGTTCTTCGATTTCTAACCCAGCGCATGCGGAAAGTCATCTCTAACGCTCCGTCTGACGGACGACACATTCAGCGAGTTCCACGATGTCACTATAGCCGCTGAGATCGGCTCCAAAGTGGTGGATCTCGACGGAAAGGAGAAAATGAAGCTGCAGATCTGGGATACAGCAGGGCAGGAGCATTTTCGAGCAGTAACGCGGTCGTATTTCCGAAACGCCGCTGGCTGCTTACTTGTCTACGACATTACACGTGCCAAAACGTTTGCCAATGTGCAAATGTGGCTAGGAGAGCTCAGAGATCAGGCCGATGAAGATATCATTATCATGCTTGTAGGCAACAAGACAGACGTGGGATCGCGTCAGGTGGAATCTGAAGAGGCACAAAAGTGGGCAGATGAGAACGGACTGGCTGGTTTCATTGAGACGTCTGCCAAAACTGGAGATCAGGTCCTGGAGGCGTATCAGAGAGTGGCTCAGAAGATTCACTCCAATATCAAGACTGGAAAGACGAATATTAACGATAAGCGATATGGAGTGCGAGCTACGACTACGGGAGGTGCTCAGCAGTTGAATTTGGACGAGGGAGATGTCAAGAAGAGCGGGTATGGTGGGTGCTGTTAATGGAAGGTATCATGAGGAGGGCATTGATATGGTAATAGTGTATATAGATTATTGACGAGGCTGCAGATGACCGGTCAAACATGCAGCTGATTAGGTGTCGAAGTGTCAGATAGAAGACGATGTATCAAAGTATACGGCCTGTCAAAATGCCCCATCAGCAGTTTTGAAATATAGATGATAAAGGGACATAGAAGAGGGTACTTAAAGAGGACTCAGCGCTCATTGTAATAGTCACTCTTCACTGTACAAGTTCTTCAGTTCAATGGTCCAATACTACTGCCAAAAGTGCCAGATTGTTGTTCCCGGAAGTGACTTCAACAAACACTTTTTCCAATGTGATGTTGTTTCACACATGGTTGTTTGGAATGGAAAACAGGGGAAATGACGGAAGTGAGCCTGTGGTGGAAGTTGCTGTATGATTAATGCTTTATTTATAGTCCAAGATGATCGTGGAGAGTTGTAGGTGTGTAGAAGATGCAAAATGTATGTTGATCTCGTAATACTGAGACATACTTGTAGTCGCCTTTCTTCTGCTGTTGTCATTACTTTCGAGGTCTTGTCTGATATGTCCTCAATCACACTGTGTCTTCGTGAAGAAGGACTTTTATAACATGACAGCCGGTACAGACTCTCGAAATGGTCGTAGAGTCTCACATTGAAATGAATCTAGATACAAGTAGGATACTTAGGAAGCCCATCTCTGATACAGTCGACTTTATTGTTTCAACAGTAAGTCAAATGATCCGCTGTAGATGGTAGCATTGGTTTGAGTACTTCATCGCTCTTGAAAAGGTCTCTGAATATATACGAGACACACAAGTACGTCCATTCCCCAAACATCAATTGAACCATTAATTAATGATCTCTGCTTCACTACGGTCTCCACATTGGCATCCCTCACACTCCACTTCCACCCCCTCCCCTGTCTAAGTCGTATATTCATTGATCTATATCCTTCTAAGCCCGGTTGGCCTCGTTCAAGTTCTCCTCCTTGACGATGTACTTTGTGGGGGCTCGCTGGGCCCACTCGGTCCAGGATCCGTCGTAGACGGCGTTGGTGTCTCGAGAACCAATGCCGGCAATCTCCAGAGCGAGATCAATGACACAGGCAGTGACACCGGATCCACACATGGAGATGATGGGCTTGGAACCGTCAATGCCCTTGGCGGCAAACAGAGCCTTGAGCTCCTCGGGGGACTTGAACTTGCCGTTCTCAACCACCTCGGGGAAAGCGACCGAGTAGGCACCGGGCACGTGGCCAGAAGACAGCTCTGCTCGAGGCTCGGCGTCCTTGCCTGTGAATCGGGCGTTGGGTCGGGCGTCGATGAAGGTGACCTCGTTTCGAATCTTGGCGCCGTCACCGTTGTGCTTCTCGACGATGGCCAGCACGTCTTCGAACGACTTGACCAGCTCAGGACGAGCCTTGGTCACCTTGTAGGGAGGATCGGCAGGATCAATCTTGCCGGGAATCTGAGTGTCCCACAGACCCCAGGTGTAGGCATCGGGTCTGCTGGGGATACCGGGGAGCTGGGTGTAGGCCTCAAAGCCGTTCAGGAACTGCACATTGTCGTGGCCAAAGACCTTGAAGGTCCAGACAAGTCGAGGTCCAGAAAAGACTCCCTGAGTATCGTAAACGACAATGGGAGAGTCAGAAGACACGCCCTGCTTGGTCAGCTCCTTCTCAAAAGTCTGGGGAGAAGGGAGCATGTGGGGGAACTTGGAGGGGGTGTTAACTCCATCAATATCAAAGTACAGAGCGCCAGGAATTCGCTTCTTCATGTAGTTGTCGTAGGCATTCTTACCGACATTGGCAGGGGTAGGAAGGTACCAGGTGGCATCGAAGATCTTGGTTTCCTTGGATGCGAGTCGCTTGGCCAATTCGGCGGGAGAAATGAGTTTCGACATTTTGTTTTGGGTGTTCAATTGAAAGACAAGTTGGTGATCTTGTTGTGAGGTTAGAAGACGCCCTATGCATCTCAAAGTATGTTTGGAGCTTATTCGAGACAAGTGAAACCAATGAGAGCAAGGGAAAATATGAGTTTGAGGAAGTTTGATTGGCGGGAACTTTTCAGGGCTGACTAAGCGACGTCGAATATATTGATTAGTAGCGTTTTTCCCCGAATTCGTCGGCAATTGCGTCAGTAAGAAGGACACTCTGTTCTTACCCCTCAGCTCAGGCAGCAGTCGATATGCATTATCTGCAGCAACCCATCTCGATTGGTGGGACAAGATGTAGAAGCGATGATCTTGTGGGTTCGACTTTCAGAAGGGACAACGTGCGGCGATGTGATAGATCTGTACTGACTGCTGAGTCAGCTAGATTGATTAGTCATGAATAGATGGATTGGAGATCTTATGGTGTGGCCATTGACAGGTAAATGAAAGCCATTGGTAGTCAAATCGAGAGTTGTAGTGTGAGCGAAAGTGTTGATGTGAGCTGCTGTTACTTATGAAAGACTCGTTTCCTCCTCATACTCTGTCACACGACAACCGTTGAAAAGATGGACAAGTGTGAGCTACTGCATCTCCACCACTATTACTCTTGGCACACGTTATCTGGAGTTATACGAGGCATTAGATCGGGACGTATAGAGCCCGTCAAAAAACGTGTGAAGACCTCCATCTGGTAGTCCAAGCAACATTTGATCTTTATACACCTACTGGATACTATAAACCCGAAATCTTCGCTCTTATACGTCTCTTGCACGTTCAACTCTTACTCTAGTTCCCATTGGCCTGCTCTCTTGCCGAAAACATTCAGAACCCTGAAAGAGTCAAATCTGAACTGTTCCGAGCCGTTGGAAGCCCGATACGGACAGCTCCCCGGGAATAAAACATTCATGCTTATTACTGTACTGCCAACCCCTTACCTGAGCGTGCATTGAGGTTCATTGATTATGCTTATAAATGTTACAGGAGGGGTCTAGACGGTGAACAAGAATGTCTGTGGAATCGGTTATAGAGAAGCTAGAGTGATGGAAGCTTCACCATATGACTTAAAACAGCTTGATTGTCACATCAACTTCTTCCCTTCTCTGTGACCTACCTCTACGGCCTCCTACACACCTTTCTTTACACACCCTCTAATCGTAGACTTCAATTAATGCATCGAGAGTTAGATCTGAAATTTCATCGGAGTTATTCTAAATCAAGTGAAAGACACCCAGAGAGAAGATGCCACGTTGGTCAATATCTTTCGGATATGTCCTTCCCCTCACGGTGATCTTGTGAAATTGTCGGTGCTAATCCCGTTGTATTACGTCAGCTTGTCTCCAAACGGTAGACATGAGAAGTCAGCACTTCACACTATAGACATCATCAATAAGCAGCGATAGCACTTGTCCAATTAATATACCAAGTCCATGGTCTAAAATACAATTACTACACTACATATCTACAACAGTCACGCCTACAGTTCGTATTTGAAAATTCCAATAATCCATTCATGCCAAGAAATACAAGCCGATGCCAAATGCCGTCGTATCGTGTGACGACGGCGGGAGAATGCTTCTGCCTAGAGACAGGCAGACAGCGGCAAGACACTGCCAAGATGTGTTGTGTAGCAGTGCGATGCGAGTCCAGAAAGAAGTAAAATATATATAATCACGATTTGGGGTGTATGATCATTTTTAGGGGGTATTTTTTTGTTGTGAACAGCACCAGCTCAAAGAGGGCAGCTCTAGTGGGCATGGCGCTGCCTGTCACTCCCGGCTCATCTCAGTCTTGAGCGAAGGGGCCCTGGTCTCGACCTCCTTCAGGCTGGGGAGAACATTCACGTCAATATCCTGCGACGTCCGGGTCAGCGGCTTGTTGCTGGCCGGAGGCGGCATGGAATTGAGCGCGGGTTTGTTGACGGGTTTGTTGGTGGGCCCCGTGTTGCCGGATCGAGCAGTGTGTGTCGATGTCACCGACGAAATGGAGTCTGTTCGACCAAACGACGCTGTTCGGCCGGGGGCTCCCAGAGAGTTGCACCGAGGCACACCTGCCGCCGACCCAATGGAGCTGCTTCGCTGAGCAGGCGAGGGCACAGGCGTAGCTGTGGCGGCAGAGCTGACCGTCGCCGTGGGGGTGGCGGTGCTGTGCTGGGGGCTGTGGGTATGGTAGCCCGAGAAGCCGGCAAAGTGGTGACCCTGATGCAAATGCTGATGGTTTTGGTGGTGTTGGAAGCTCGAGGTGCTGGCGTTGCCCTGGTTAAACAGAGGGCTGGTGATGTGCTGCACGCCCTGGCTGACTCCCTGAGAGGTGGAGTGGATCGGTTTCGTCAGCTTGTTGAACAACCTCCGCCCCCGGCTCGGCTTCTCCTGGGCGGGAGGCGACTTGACAACGGACTTCATGAAATTGAAGAACCGGTCGCCGTATTCCGTCGAGGGGATAGCCGAGAGGGCGAATCGGGGATGCTTGAGCGACTTCCAGAAGGTCTCTACCCGCTTGACGAAGCCGTAGGGGGTGAGACAGTCGATGATTCCAAGGTAGTAGATTTCATCGAGAGGCTCGTCGTCCTCGTTTGTCGATCGGAATCCACCGTCATCTGCGTAGAATCGCAAGCTAGAGTGTCTGTGTTAGTAGTGTTCTGTAGTTATCATTTTCCTTCCTTCATTCCTTCTTGTTTCCATAAAATTGTTACTCACTCATTGACAACATAAGGCATGTCCTGTGTGTTGAATGCCGTAGGGCTTGTCGCACTAATAACTCTTCTCAGCTCATCAGGCTTGCCCGACGTGTTGTTGGAGTCCACGGGCTGGAAGACTGACAGCAGATTGTCTCGAAGACCCTCAGTGTTGCCCTTCTTCAAGTCATGGATACCAATCAGCAGCGAGTAGTCCATGATGTTGAGACGCTTGAGAAGCTCCACGTCCACCTGCAGCTGCTTGAGAAACTGCTCTCGTTTGGTGGGACCCAGGTTGATCGTCTGCTTGGCCTTGATCCAGTTGATATCCTTGAACACCATGGCGGCGTTCTGGAGGTTCTCACCCTGAGCCAGAGCAGCCTCTTCCTCCTCGTTTGTGGGAAGGGGGACAGGCAGCTCTCGGCCAATGGACGAACCCTTGAGATCAAAGGTCCGGTGGATATCTCTGTGGGGAGGGAAAAGGTTGTTCATGACGATGAAGTGGATCTTTCTTCCAAAAGGCAGCTTGACTCGATGCAGACCGTAAAACTGCGAGATCAAGGTGTTGGGGTTGGCCTTGACGTGGTTGTAGTAGTCCTTGAGAATCTTTCGCAGCTGCTTGTGCTCCGAGTGGTGGATCGTCTTGATGATGAACCGGTAGTCTCGGGAAAAGTAGAAGAAAGAGCCAGACTTGCCTGGAGATCCCAGCTCGCTGACAATGTACTTGGAGGTCAGGGACATGAGATAATCCGCGGGATCCAGCTTGAAGAGCTCTCGGAGATGTCTAAACACCCAGGGAGAGTAGTCCTTGAACTTGAAGTCGTACTTGGCCGAGGGAGTCAGCTCGTTACCAACAATATCAAACGCCAGCTTGTGTCTCGCAGTGAAATCCTCGTCGGTCAGGGGTCTGTCGTTCTTGGCGTTGCACCGAGACACAGCCACTCGAAGACCCGTCAACATGTTGTATGCAGTCACGTAGTTGTCGTGGCCCTCGCTGACCTTTGTGCCCACCAGCACCTTGTCGTCCTCCACAAACTCCCGTCGCTTCTTCTTGTACTCTCGCTGCGCAATGATCGAGTCCCGCAGCCGGTTCACCTCGTTCTGCTCGTTCTCGTCCAGCAGCTGGATGCAGTCTGGGTGGTTGTGCCCATGGGTCTGTACAGGCACCGACCGCCGACGAGAAAACGAGTGGGAGGGCCGGTGAGTGGCGTGGGGAGGGTGCAGCGTGGCCGAGGACGCCTGCGCGGGCATGTTAGTAGGAGGAGCAGTCTGACGTCGAGTCATGGGTGGCGACTGTTCCTTGAGAAGCGGCGACGAGAAGGGGGCCGAGGGCGGAGCAAGGGGAGATGCGTTGTGTGTGTTAAAGTTGTTTGTAGCGCCCAGAGCCGGAGATGCAATGGCAGAGGGGCTTTTGGCAGCGTCGGGGCTCTTGACGGTGTTGCTCGATGTGTCTGTGGTCGAAGAGGACGCAGGGGCGGCCGTGACGACTTCCGAGTCGGTGGTGGCCCCGGTGTCGTCGCCCTGGACGGTGTCGATGATACTCGTCTTGTCGGTCCCGCTGCTCACGTCCTCCACGCTCAGGGGGTCGACAGCAATGTCATCGACGCTGTGCACGGGCCGCCGGGTGAAAAAGTATCCTGCGGCGTCGGCGGCCGTCACGTTTTCCTCCGCGTCGAAGAACTCGTCTCCGTCCTCCTTGATCTCGGCAGCCACCTCGTCGTCGTTGTTGTAGGACGACAGAGACGAGAGGTATGCTGGCGAGACACTGTTAGTGGGAGACACCGTAGAGGGCGAGGCTGGTTGAGGGGGGGACACGGGCTGTGACATGACTTCAACAGGCACAAGCTCGTCCTGAACCTCCCCCCGAGGCTCCTCATGAGCCACCTCATGGGCCACCTCCTTGTCTTTTCCCACCCCTAAAGAATGAACCTCGATGTGTTTGGGGTCAAGAGTACGGCCCGAATGTGGGGTCTTGTCCGATGCATAAGTGTGTGTATGTGATTTGTTTGTTCGTTTGGCCGTCTCCTCCTCCTTGTGTTCTCTCTCCATCTGGCGGTCTTCGTCGTCCTGCCGGCTCTGCGCACTGGTCAAGTCCACGTACTCCGGCCGGTAGTCCTTATCTTTGTGGTGGTGATGCGGAATGTGATGCAGCGGCAGCGGCACCTGGCCCACGAGGTTGGTCAGGTGGTGGCCGTTGCCGTGGCTGTGTTTCGCCTTGTGGCTCTGGCTCTCTTCGTCTCGCACATCACTCAACACAAAGCTCTCGTTGTCGTCTCCCTGGCGAGCTGTGTCGGCGGTCTCGGCGCTTTTGGCGGAGTAGGCCGTGTGTGCGTCCGACGAGTCGAACGCCAGCGGAAGCACGCCACTGTGCGCGACCGTCTGTGTTCGTAGCGAGTGCGGAATTTTGGTCGCTGGGGCCTCTGGGGGGCTGTGCTGTGTGTGAGGGGAGGTCTTTTTGTGCTGCAAGGGAAATGTGTCGGTGCCTGCGTCGGCGCTGTGTGCGGCGTAGTCCCGGTCCTCGGTCTGGGTCGCTCGGTCCGTGTTTTTTCCACAGGGCTCCTGAGGCAAAACAAACGCTTGTTGATGATGATGGTTGTGCTGGTGGTGGTGCTGGGACCAGTCCTGTTTGGGGGCGCGGTTAGGGCTAACGCTGTTGCCGCCGTTTGAGTTTGCTGGTTGGGAGGACAATGGAAAAGACGGGCCTGAAATGCCAATGCCAGAGAGAGACGAGATGCCCGACACTCCGGACGGGTAGCCGTAGGTCGAGTACGACGAGCGGATGGACGGCGCCGTGGTCGTGGCGTTTGTCGTTGTCGTGGCCGCTACGCTACGCAGGTCGTCCTCGTAGAGAGAAGACGTGGAAGAGGTCGAGGTTCGGGGCGAATATCCCGAAAACGAGTAGTCGGAAGGTGGCGACGGCGTCACCGAGGTCGCGGGCACGCCCTGCGAGATGAACCCTTGGGTCGAAAGCTGTTTCTGCTGTTTTCGGGCCTGTTTTTGCGTCTGTTCATACCGCTTCTTGTTCTTTGCAGCCGCTTTGGCGGCGGCCGCGGCGGCAGCTTTGGCGGACTGGAACTGGGGCAACGTGTATGGCTTGAGTTCGTTCATGCCGGGAAAGAGGCCTGGCTGCAACGCGTCGAGGGGTTGAGTCGGGGACGTTGTGGCGTTGTGGGTGTCAAGCGTGGTGGTGATAATGTGAGGGTATGGGCAGATTGTGGAGCCTGCGTTTTCCATGTCACACACCTAACAATGGGCTTGTTTGGGTTAGGGGAGAGGGGGAGACAAGAGACGCGAAGAAAAGCGCAAAGAAAAGGGATCGGAAACGATCTAAACGGAAATGCAAAAGAAAGTTGTCTCAAAAACAGAACTAGGGCAGTGGATATAAGGCTACTGTCGACATTAGTCGCCGAGGACTCCTCTCCACCGCCGTCAAATCTATCCCCTCCCCCCTATTTCAAAGCTGTCATGTATCAGCGTGCAGAAAGCTAGTTTCCGTCCAAGGCCATACTCTAGGTTTTTTCCACACAACGTTATGCAGCGATCGGCTGAGAGACGAAGCAGTGAGGGAATACGGTTGAGGAATGGTGTAGAGGGAGGGGGAGTGGAGAAAACGAGAAAACGGGTTGATTTGGGCCGTTCAATTGAGCAAAACGCAAGCCCAGCCTCTTCTGCCGCATTTCCACGCCCCCACACACATCTTTATTATCTACTCACCTCGGCTACAGCATAGACCAGGGGAATAAGCTTCGATCGGAATGTTCTAAATAGGCAAGTGCACTGCGCAGTTGGGATGGAGGCAATGCAAAGGGTTAAGAATGGAGACTGACACAGGACGTGATTTGCCGGTTCGGGTCATAGGGGCTATTTTGGAGGAAAAAAGATGTTTGAAAAACGTGAATATGTGATAACTGCCGTGAATGGCATGTCCGAGTGCCCCATTCACCTCATTTTCACGCTCCCTTCTGCCCTCCAACTCAGTTACTCCAGCAACGGTTTGTATCGAGGCATATAGATAAGCTTGACTGAATCATCCTGAATAGGAGACTGAGAAAGACAGAGTCTAGAAGCCAGCGTAGCATCCCAGCAGCGATGTGGCTGCGGATCAACTCTACGGTGACCCATTGTCCAGATAGCCAGTCTCTCTTGTCTCTCCTGTCTCTCTTGTCTCTTAATCTCTCAGTCCCGTGTCTGTCTCAAACTAGATCACAAGTTGTGTGTACGCACAATACCCTAGTACCTGCCGTTGGCGCTACTCTGGGGTCTTAGCGCTGCAGCCCACGTTTTAGCACTCCACTGGTGCTTCTATGGCTTGTTGTTGTTGTTCTACCTCTACTTATGGCCTTACTTCTAGCATAGCCTCTCAAGAGTCGTCTGAAAAACCCGTCTCGAAACGTCAGAAAATAGTCGAGAGTCAAACGTCGCCGCGGACCCCACTGTTAACTTTGCTGCTCTTGGCCATGTGCAGAACAATAGTTTGTTGCCTGGTAACGCTAGCACGGAGTTAGTTTGGTAACTCCGATAATCCCGGCTGCACGATGACGGCAACCCCAGGTCACAGGACGGGGTAGTGAGGGTTATCAGTTCGCCACCGTGACGTAATGGGATAGGGCGGTTGATTTCCTGGCTTCTGGCGTTACTTGAGTTCTCTCCATCGAGAAAATCGCTATCTCGTTTCCTCTCTTGCGATGACGTCATGGAGCCACTACGCTGTCAAAATATCAATATAGTGCTGCCAAAGGGTGGCTGACAGCAGGAGTCCATTATATGCACTAAGGCTGCCACACGGCTCGTCAGGACGGCCCTTCCATGTCTTGTCTCGGGCTTTACCTGCCTCTTTAGCACGTTGTTTTGGCCTTACCGCAACGGGATGTGTATTTCGACCACCTTTGAGAGGCTTTCAGAGGAAGGCTAGTATCGCACAAGGCTTGTATAGGTATAAATAGGCGACTGGAGACGGTGTGAATGGGTTGCTGCCAAGTTGCTGTATCTGGTGACCGTCATGTTAGAATGGGCTGTTATTTGGGGTAGGCGGCTTAGTAAGCATCAAGTACAAAACAGTAAAGGTGGTTTGTCATCTTTGAGAATTACGGACTGGTACAGGTACTTGTAGTGCCCTTTGCAGCCCCATTTTCGTCAAATTCTCGCTTCTTCTTTCCACTCTTCTCGCTGTGGATACGCTCACTTCATCTCTCATGGCTGTGCGAGTAAAATCAAAGGTCTATAGAGTCACTTTCAGGATGAATTTTGGACCCCTGAAAACGAGAGTTTGAAAAGCCACTGAATGCACGCAATCCTGCTCGTTCTCATTGATACAGCACTTGTCAGTCCTCACATTTCACGTTCACTCAACTCATCTTCTATTGAGATCACATGTACAAAGTACAAACTTGACCCCTGCTGAAACAGACACTAAACTGGACTACTCGTACAGTACGAATACTCGTACGACTACTGCAAACGACGAAACAGACCCTTGCCTGTCATCGTTAACCCGCCCCCTGCTCCATTACTAATCCCCCTTATTTTACCCTTGCTACCCCTTACTTTCCCGTAGCAAAGTCTCACCTGGCATTGCCGTACTGTTCGCGTAAGGAACGCAACAACCCGTAGTGTTTGGCTTTGGCGCTAGCACGGACGACTCCGCCGTATTCAGCCTTGTAGCGCTCGACAGACTTTGAAACGCCCCGAATGTTGCTCTTATTATACGCCAGCTCCTTTAGGCTGGTCCAAATCTCTCGATCGGGTGCGTGAAGTGAGGGATATCTCGTGTTTCAAAGCTAGAATGAGGTGGAGATAAGAGTGGGGCCATGAGTGATTATTAGTCATGGCCGATGATTATTGAAGTAAATTTACGAACAATCACGTTACTCGTTTAGCCTGTATTTGCGACACTAATTATAGCTACCGGTGCGGTACTTAAAGATGACGGTAGTAATTCAACATCTATCTATGACTTCAAAATCTACAAGTGAAGTTGACTGTATTGTATGTCTCATTATACAGAGAGATGAATGCTGACTGTAGTACATACAAGTATAGACGAAGACACTGGCTTTATACAACTCATACCTGAAGAAGTCTTCGTGATCTTCATCAGATGATGTATTGTGAGGCATCAGCACCAAGCGATTTACGTGAGCTGGACGAATATCACTATCCATTGACGGAATCTGAATAACGTGAGTCGCTCTTCCTGACTTTCAAGAGTCTCAATATCTCACAAGACATCTACATCACTTTTTGTCACTGCTACACAGAATGTCTACACTTCCATTCTCAATAAAAACACAATAAATTCATCTAACTAATACAAAAACGTCTACAAAAGACCAAAACCCGTCTACAATCTGGACTCGATCATGGGATCAAATCGAAGATCCCACACCTGTCCCAGAACGTCCCACATGTACTTGACGTAGGAAATCTCCATCTTGTCGAGCACTCCTCCGTCTCCTCCCTTTCGCTGCTCCTCGTCAACGTCTCGCTTGTTGGCCAGAGGAAGCATGATTCGGTTGACGCCGGCAAGGTGAGCACCAAGCAGCTTCTCTCGAATACCTCCAACAGGCAGAACACGGCCTCGAAGAGTCATCTCTCCAGTCATGGCAATAGAAGGAGGAATGGGCTTGCCGAGGAAGAGTGAAACAAATGCAAGAGTCATGGCGACACCGGCAGAAGGTCCGTCCTTGGGGATGGCTCCAGCGGGGGCATGCAAATGAATGTCAACCTTGTCAAAGTCGGTATCGATGTGAAGAGCAGCGGCGTTGCTCTTGACCCACGAAAGGGCAATCTGGGCAGACTCCTGAATGACGTCTCCCAGCTTACCGGTGAGCTTGAGCTGACCCTTACCGGGCATCTGGGTGGCCTCAAACTTGAGAAGACCTCCGTTACCGGTACCCATGTAGGCCAGACCGTTGACCACACCAATATGCGACGAGTTGGGCTCCTCCTTGGCCTCCTGGGCGTCCTCATCGGTGTAAACCTCCATTCCAAGGATATCGGTGAGGTTCTCAATGGTCACCACGGGGTCGTAGGACGAGTGAGCACCCTTCTTGGCCTCGTCAACAACAGTAATCAGCTCACCGTCGTCAGCAGACAGAGACTTGGCGTAGTCCACAGCCTTGGCTCGGCACACAGCGCCAATCTTTCGCTCGAGGTTTCGAACTCCGGCCTCTCGAGTGTACTTGGTGCAAATGTGGAGCAGCACGTCGTCGGGAATGACAACCTGGTCGACCTCCAGACCGTTGGCCTTGGTCTGCTTGGGCACAAGGTACTTCTTGGCAATGTGCAGCTTCTCCATGTAGGTGTAGCCCTCGAGGTGGACGGTCTCCATTCGATCCAGCAGAGGAGCAGGGATGGTATCCAGGTTGTTGGCGGTGGCAATGAAAATGCACTTGGACAGGTCAACGGGGAAGTTGATGTAGTGGTCTCGGAAAGTAGCATTCTGCTCGGGATCCAGCACCTCCAGCATGGCGGCAGCAGGGTCGCCGTGGAAGTTGGCGCCTCCAATCTTGTCAATCTCATCAAGCAGGACAACGGGGTTGTTGACACCAACCTGTCGAAGACCCTGGATGAACAGACCGGGCATGGCACCAACGTAGGTTCGTCGATGGCCACGGATTTCAGACTCGTCTCGAACACCGCCAAGAGACAATCGCTGGAACTTTCGTCCCAGAGCTCGAGCCACAGACTTGGCCAGAGAGGTCTTACCGACACCGGGAGGTCCAACCAGCAGCAGAATGGGAGCTCGGTTGGAGTAGTCGATGGGCTTGGCAGAGTCATCGAGCTGCTGGCCGTTGGGACCCTCAGCAGCAGCGGCAGCGTTGGTCTCCTCCTGGGCAACCTCGGCCTCGGATCGAAGAGACTTGAGTCGCAGAACAGCCAGGTACTCCAGCAGTCGCTTCTTGATGTGCGACAGGCCGTAGTGGTCGTTGTCAAGAATAGTTCGAGCCTGGTCAACGGTCACAACAGTGTCCTCGGTGCACTTGTCCCAGGGGAGCTCGGCAATGGTCTCGAGGTAGGTTCTGCAGACCTGGTACTCAGCCTGGGTGGGAGGCATTCGCTTGATTCGCTTGAGTTCTCGAGACACAACCTTGTCGGCCTCAGGGGACAGCTTAAGAGACTGCAGCTTCTGGGTGAGCTCCTTGAGATCGTCGTCTTCTCCTCGGTCATCGGTCTCTCCGAGCTCTTCCTGGATAGCTCGCATTTTCTGTCGCAGCAGGTACTCTCGCTGCTGCTTGTTCATCTTGGAATCGACGGTGGAATCAATCTTCTCGGTGATCTTCATCATGTCGAGCTTGGTCTTGAGAATCTCGGAGCCCTTGGCAATTCGCTCGGGGATGGAGAAGGCCGCCAGAATGGCAATCTTGTCCTCAAAGTCGGTGGGCAGAATGGCCATGAGCAGATCGACCAGCATGCCGGCGGTCTTTCGGGTATCTCGGGCAGATCCGGGGTTGGGGCCCAGCTTGGTCAGCTGCTTCATGACAGAGGCAGCCACGGTGGTCTGCGAGGCCATGAGCTTGGAGAACTGGGTGGCGTTGCTCTTGGCGGCCAGATCGATAATCTCCTTGGCAGAAGCGTGCAGCACCTCCAGCTGAGACAGCTCGGTCTTGTTCCAGGCAGTCTCCTTATCAGCAGACTCATTGTCAGCCTCGGGATCTTCGTCAACTCGCACCTTGATTCGGGCGGTGGGGACCAGACCAGACTTGTCAACGAGCTGACCGAGCTCCAGTCGAGACAGACCCTCGACCACAATCTGGAAGTCCTCGGTGCCAGATCGCTCAAATCGAACGATTCGACACACGGTTCCAAACGAGTAGACGGAGGTGTTGACCTCGGTGGAGTTTGTGCCCAGAACGGGGGTGACGGCCTCGGCGTCGTGGGCACCAGCCTCATTGTTCTCGCCAGTCTCCTTGATCTGTTTCTGGGTAATGCGGGGTACGCAAGCAATGGTGATGAGACTGGCGTTTCTGTATCCGTCGGCAGAAGTTCGCTTGAGCTTGAAAAACTGCTGCAGCTTGTTCACGCTGCTCATCAGATCCTGGGTGGCCTTGGAGTAGGCCTGTTCCTTGTCCTTGGGCTTCTCAAACAGCTTGAGCATGGCCACAGCGGTCTCCTTGCTAAGGCCCACCTTCATGCTCACTCCGGGCAGGACAACAGTGTCGGCCGGCAGAGTCAGCAGAGGCAGAGTAGCGTCCATGGTGTGTGTGTGTGTGTGTAGTTTGTGTGTGTTCAGTGTCGTGGAGTCTTCTCAAACGCCCTGATAGACACTGTCGCGTGGTGTCGTACTTATATGTTCCAACCGAGGTAGTCGATAACAAACCCAAAGTAGGGTCTCCAAACTTAAACAAAACTGATTCATGTGATAGAGGATCAAGTTGGAGGAGGTCTGTTACAGTGAAGCGGAGGTCATTAAAAGGGGTTTTCAGTGGCTGTATGATTATTAAGACGGTTTATATTGTATAATCGCTTTTCTAGCCACTGTTTCCATACATTTCTCGCCCCATTCACAAGGTGGCAAAGACGATTATTCTCATTATTCTCGATTTCTCGATAGCATCGGCAACCTAACGGAGCTGCATCTGAGATGAGTACAAGTCCGCAATATTTTGGAGCTGAAAAAAAAAGGCGGCACAAAGAAACAGACAGTAGACTCGCGGCATTCCAGCAACCAGCCTGATTTTGGCTCATACTCGCCATTAGTGTCTTATCCGACGCCACCAACTTTGAGAGATAAGTTGGCCTGGAAACTGTATTCAGCAAGATGAGGTGCTAACGGATTTATGGCCGTTGTAGAGACGCTAAAGGACTCGGAAAGGTCGGATTTTGGAGGGAACACCAAGAGCTATCGAATAACATACTTACCAAGTTTCTACCGCCTCTGTATCGCCACAAAATCACCCCGCAGTGCTGGCACTTGCTCCCGACCTTGCGTGGTGCATGTACTGATTTGCAGTGCATTAAAGTGGGGAGAGGATGCAGGCAGATGAGCCGAGTGCATTAGTGGACCTTTGTTGGACTAGCGCGAGATAGTTAAGTTAATTTTTGGGTGATTTCGCGGAGAGCCAAGTAGATAGTTGAGAATAGCGCGGAGGGGTTAACAAAAGTTATCAGATGGAGATGTGGGGGAAAATATTTGAGGTGAAAAGTGATTCCAAAGGTTGACATGGATGCAGACAGTACCGCAGCACTCGTCAAAACTGATTAGGGACCTCTTAACCTCCAAATTTCATGTCTCAAACTCGTAACCATAATCCTACTCATTGATATCTAAAACCACCTTGAAGGCGTGTTTGAGCACTTATTTGCCACCCATTGAGGCCACAAAGCTGGAAATCCAATTCGACCGCCCCACGTTTCTCCCCGTCACCACTTTTATCCCTTTCAGGCAGCCGCAGCCTCCAACATGGCAGGCTTATCTCTGCACTCCATCTAGAAGGTTCGTGAAAACAACAGTTTGGTCTCACAAAAAGCCCCACTGAAAAATAGTTCTAACCTAAACAAGTTCGACGTTCTGGATTCTTCCAACTACCGGTACACGATCACAGGATACAAAACTTGAGGCGTTCAAAACGTGATACACAGGTCATAAGATGAACCAAAATTACCCCGAGAAAAGATATCCAGAGCTAGATTCCCCACAAACTCGCTAATGCACAGAAATGACGCTTCACATGTAAGTCAATGTGGGACTCCTAGAGGTAGAGGAGGTGGACTTGTGAGATGTAATACAGATATCTACAGGTGGTAAAGATATTCCAAAGATACCCTGAACTCAGAGGATTCTAATGATATTATCATAATTCAAATACCTCTTGTACACACCAACCAACGACCCATTTTGTTCCTTGTCATACGATCTCCACCCCACTACCCGGTAGGAACCAACACTGTCTCTGGTGGCGTGGTGGGTATCATGGCAGAGTAGATCAGACACAGCCAGTGTCTCAGACCCCGTTTGGTGGGCGCGAACACTTTGGGAAGCCGCGGTTGTGACGTGATCAGAAAAGGACCAAAGAAAGAGAGGTTCAAGATGAGGAGGTAAATATTTGAAAGTAAGGAGTAAATGGACTTCACCGCCAAATAGCTGAGATCTATACGATCAAAATGGTGTACGTAACCTCCACTTTCACGGAATATCTCATTTCAAGGCTCAATTCGAATGTTCCAGAATGAGGGTGAGAGTGGCGACACTATTGAAGGGTGAAAAGTGCACTAAAAGACTCCTGGAGTTCACCAGATGATAATTTTGACTGAAACAATTATTACCATCAAGTTTGCTGCTCTACAATACCATCTTTTCATCTCATACAGCGTTTGGTGATACTCTCATCAAAGGTTATCATCAACACTTTTTTACAATAGCTACTTACAAATACTACAATCACACTACAGTTAATAATTTGGGCGGGACTCTATGGTCCAAAATGTATTTACCCGAGAGGTTCGGCTCTTTGGCCTACATCCTCTTTCTATATATCTATCAAAGGTTCGGCTCGTGTACTTCCTCCCTCAAGGAGGTTCCACGGCCTACATCCTTTCTGAATGCGAATCAGATCATTGATCTCCGACTGCTGGCTCTGGCTCATATGGCGGCTCTAGCTCTGTGGCTTTGGCTCTCATCTTAGTCTGGCCCTTGTAGTCCGGCTCTGGCTCTTATAGGCTTGATAGCTCTCATTGGCACTGGTCCTAGACTGTTACGCTCTTATTGGCAACTGGCTCATTGGCTCTGGCTCTTATCGGCATATCACACATAGCTCTTACTGGCCCAATGGCACTCACTGGCTTCTCATGGCTCTGGCTCTTACTGATTGGCTCTGGCCCATGATTTCGGTGCTGGCATCCTGCTTTGCAGTTCACAGTGTCACCAGGGGGTATGGCGTCATCGTTTCACAGAATCAAGTGCTGGCATAACTTGTTGTTTCACAGTATCACTTGCTGGCATAGCTTAACGTGTTGTATCACCCTCACGCTCACGTCATCGTTTCACAGTGTCGAGTAACTCGCTGGCATAACTTAACGTCTTTCAAAGCGTGTAGACTGCTCCAGCTCTGGTGGCTGGTGGTTAGCACCATCGTCAGCTCCAGGCGGCTTTTCAGCTTTGTCTGTCGTGTGTGTGTGTTTCGCATTGTCGGTCGGTGGCTCTAGTTCAGGCGTTTCATGGCTCCGAAGGCTCTTGACTCTGGCGATCTGGCAGGATTGGCTCAAACGCTTTGCCCAAAGGCGGTCTTCGCAGACTCTTATACCAGGTGGTGTTTTGTAAGCTGAGATCAGGTTCGGATCTTTATCAGCTATCACTTTCTTGACCGAGATTCCTGGTGTACTGATACCAAGTCAGTATCAGACGGAGAAGACATATGACTGTATGAGACACAGTCCATCCCTCCGTAGCATTCAGGAGAACAGTTATCCATGCTGGGACTTTCACCCTTAGGGAGCTACCCTGTGGAAGAGCTGTATGAGCAATGTTTCGTGCCCATCGTAGCTCGCTTAGTGAGCAATGTTTCGTGCCCCAACCAGCTCATGGGTCAGTGTTTCGTGCCCGTCATAGCTGTTCCAAGGAGACAGGACTCTTGAGGGGCTTGCTAAGCTCTTCTCTCGTCATCATCCTGCGTCCAAAAATGCATGTCCCATGGGGTTTCCTTTCACTCGGCGGCTTTGCTTGCGCTTGGCTCCACGTCTTAGTTACTTGCTCATACGTGTTGCGTCGTAGCACAAAGTGCTCAGCATCGTACGGTTTTAATCAGTCTTCACAGTTGTATCATAGCAGTGGCCTTTCGACCTCCACTCAACAACTTATGGTGTACTCTCGTGAAAGAGGACCATTGAAGCAGACCCCAAAGTCGTTACACATGTAGGGAGTTTCACCCCGGGAGCTACCCATCCTTGACATGGAGCTGATAAACAGATTGCGAATCTTGCTTGTCATAGCACCCACGGCAAAAGATAACATGAAGAGAGGTGTGCTGGACCACCAATTCAACAAAAATGCGTCGTAAAAGATAATCCAACATCTCTCGAAGACACAGTGTTCAATGAAGAGACTGCTGCCTTTTGATACTGTTCAAGGGGGGACCTAGAGGGGGTTTATATATTCTTCATGGGATACCCTTAGAGTTTGGCGATGTTGATTAAGGTTCCATTAGTGGCGAAAATAGTGCATGATATTGCATATACGAAGGAAAGAGAACTCTGTCGAATCTTCCAGAGCCGACAAGAGAGGAAATATGGGCGGAAATTGAGCAGTAAAAAAGGGGAACAAAAATGAAGAGGATTTGAATAGTAGCTCAGTATTTTTCTATTCCTTGGAGATGCTTCTAATGGCTTGTATTTTCAATTTCTTTATCGACTAGCCAAAGTTAAAGTTTGATAAGCTCATATCATTCCTTTTGAAGACATATTCCAGAGTATTCCAGTGAGAGGAAGATAAAAAATTTGCAGAGAAAATGGAATTGGCAGGGTCTACTTACCTTCCATAACCAAGAAACAGCATTCCCGAGACTCGTGGCGTTTTGGAAGCCGCATAGAGACGGATACATTTGTAAATGATGCTGGGAGCTTATTGTTGTCTTATGAGATGTCATTATCCATTACCTGTAGCTATTACAAGACACGAGCAGGTCTTATATTGTGTCGACTTAAGTGCTTTCTTGCTCACTTATATGCTTGTCACTCCTTCTGACTAGCTAATGGTATGTTCTCTATTCTCCCAATTTATGCGAATTTCAGCTTTATCAAAAAAAATAACGAAAAATATCAAAAAACTGCTCTCAACCAGCACAAAAAAACACAACCACTCACTAACGCTCGAGAGCTGTGCAAAAAAAGATTGCAGCACCCAGGATTCTCGTATGGTCTCCCACTACAATACTAACTAGGCTCTCTGGTGCTTGACTATGGCTGATCGGACGGGAAGCCGTATTTTCACCAGGATATGGCCGCAACCGTTGAGTAAAAAAGTGCGTTGGACCGTTATAACGGGCTAAATAAGTCACGTGATAGGTATATAGCTATAATGCATCTTAAGAATAAAAAAAAAAAATCGCCCTTATAATTGAAAAATCGGGTGGATGGGGTTTTATAGCTGATAGAGGGTAGCTAAACAGAGCGGGGAAGATCACAGTGGGTAAAAATAGGCTGAAAAATCCAGTGATATAGGTCGTTTGAGGTGTCTGTTACTGGAACAATTAAAAGCGAAAGACCATAGAGTGTTTGTAATCAAGTGAAATGGTGCTCGAACGCTCCCATAAATACGGTACTTTGTTTCTACATGGCTCATACGCCTGTGCTATCGTAGTCAATAAATAAATAATGTATATGCTTGCTGATCACAGCTCTCCATCCAGCTCTCGAACTTCGAATCTCCTTGACGGAAGCAACAGCTCATCCCAGATATCTGCCGGCAGATAATCGCCTTGTTGAGCCACAAAGTCCTGACGTCTATTGGTCTCTTGGACACTCATCTCAGCCAACTTTGCATTCATTTCCTTCACGTAGTCTTTCATCTTGGCCTCAGCAGCCCTTCTTCGCTCTGCCTCCTTCAATAGAGCTTTGTATGAATTCAAGAACGTCTGGTAATGAGTTACCACAGCTGACGTTTCTCCCACATACCTCTGCACCTTCAAGAGGTATTCCTTTGTATTCTTCTGTTGAGTCTCACAGATTTCAAGGGTGGAATCCATCACCTTCTCCACTGCCTGGATACTCTTAAGTTGACGAACTTCCAACGAGTAAGAATGGTACATCTGAGTCATATGGTTATGAACACCTTGACAACCCTGCTTCACCTCCTCTAGACGTTCCTGAAGTTCATCCAAGACATCTGGAAGTTGTTGAGCATCGTTCTCCAGCACAGCACGCAACTCAGCCAGTTCATTGACATCCTCGGCTTCTATAGCCCCAGTAGTCAGATCTTGTCCTCGTTCACACAAGTCGTAATGTCTAGCCAACGACTGTAGTAAATTAGCCATATCTTCCGAGCATGCTTCTGCCGAGTTCAGAAGGTCGTAGATACCTGAGTCCGATGTCTGATGAGTCAACAATTCGGCCTGTTCAGCCTTTTCACGCTCAAACTCCTTCTTCGACCGATTCACTATATCTCCGTGTTTCTGGATCTCTGGTAACAGCACTCGAAAGACATTGAGCGCCTCCTCGTGCACCTCATTCCAGCCCTTGCCCTGAACTTGTCCAGATATGAGATCCTCGTCCACAAACTCTCTCAGATTGTGAGCTCCATTGTTGACTCTCAATTGCACTGGAGTGGCTGCCAGTTCACCTAGGGCTTCTTCCAGCGCTCCCTTGGCTTCCTGAAACCGTGTTTGTTGCCTGGTAACCGTTTCCAGCGACTTTTTCGTCCGCGTGAGCGCATTTGAGTAGAATTTCGATGCCAGTGTCCATTGATGAGCATGAGCCTTGGCTAGAAACTGTGTGCGAATGCCTAGATGTACAGCGACCTCCAAATTTTGTCGTGCGCGTGCCAACACATCCTGTGATTCCTGGCATAGAGGCCCTGCAGCTGCCAGAGCGTCCTGCGCCTCAACAAATAGTTGTTCCATGTGTCGTGTGGTGTTGGTGATGATAATGCATGGAGGTTGAGTTTACATGCAGTTCGATGGTGGGGCTAAGGGAAGAAATGGAACGTTACTGTTTGGTGGTTGGAGGAGGTGTGGGTAAGGGATTTTATCCATAGACAAAGGGGGTGGATTTTAATCAATGTAGTTATTAATAATCGTTTCATCACTTCTATTTTACCTCAGTTTCAGCTATGTTGAGGGCTAACAAATGGTCAAGTGTGCCTAACCACGTTGTTGGGAGTACTTAACAGAGTGGCTTGATGCTCAAAGCAGAAGGAACAGGACAGTTGGAGAGACTTTCATGGAATGAAATGAAGCATTGAAAATGAGAGAAATATGATTGCTGTAGTGCCTGGATGTCCACATTTACAGAACATGACTCTTTCAGCTGTTTAATAGCCTGAAGGTGCGTAGCTTACTGCTACCTATTTACTACTATCCACTGGACACGTCTCATTATAAGCTGTCAAATCTATAAAAATCATCTATTCATCTATTAATCTAATCCAATTCCGCCTTGCTACTCCTCCTTATAGAAAGGATAGTCAGTGTAACCATGGGGACCAGGGGTGTAGAAGGTAGGTCTATCCCAATGAGTAAGAGGCAGATTGTTCTCAAGTCGGTAGACAAAGTCAGGGTTGGCAATAAAGTACCGTCCAAAACCAATCAGCGTCTTGTCGTCCTCCTGGGCAGTCTCAATTGCAGTTTCTCTGTTGTATCCACCAGCTCGAATAAGATCTCCAGTCCAAATCTTTCGGAAGGGGTCATTAGACTGCCAGGGTTCAGGAGTAGCGTCGAAGATACCGTTGGCTCGAGGCTCAATCACGTGGATGTACGAGAGACGGTTCTTCTCGTTCTCCTTGGCTCGTTTCTCCAGCTGCTCGAAGAGGTACTTGAACTGAGGCAGGGACTTCTCCTCGTTGACTTCCACGTCTTGGAAAGTCGTCCAGGGAGAAAATCGAACACCTACTCTGTCAGCACCGACAGCTGCAACTACAGCGTCGATGATCTCAAGACTGAATCGAGCTCGGTTCTCAATGGATCCTCCGTACTCGTCAGTTCGGTGGTTGGAGTTCCAGTGAATGAACTGGTCAGGAAGATAACCGTTAGCAGAGTGGATCTCCACACCGTCAGCACCAGCTTCAAGGGCGTTCTTGGCAGCATCCACATACAATTGCACCTTCTGCTTGATCTCAGGAATAGTCAGAGCTCTGATATGTTTGGCTCCATCTTCATCTCCAGCCTGAGCAATAGCAGAAGGACCCACGAGATCATGGCCAGTCTGCTGAAGCACCTCGTAGTTGGCAACACGGCCAATGTCCCACAATTGGATATAAATCTTGGATCCCTTTGAATGGATACCATCAATCACCTTCTTCCATCCAGCAATGATGGCAGGGTCGTTCCAGATGCCAGGAACAAGACCTTCTCGACCCTTGTGGCCGCCAGCAGAAGGATGGATATAGGTAGCCTCGGAAATAATGAGTGTTCCAGCAGTGGAAGCTCGCTGAGTGTAGTATTCAACGGCCAGGTCGGAAGGCACATGCTTGACAGCTCTGGTTCGAGTCAACGGGGCCATAACAACTCGATTGGAGAGCTGAGTGGCTCCCACTTTGATGGGCTTGAACAGATTTGGGGTTGTCATCGTTATTCGGGTGAGAAGTTGATTGTATGGTGGAACACAGAGAGTTACAGAAAGTCAAGCCACAGTGATATCATTCAAGGTCTCGCTTCTACCTGCAGCTCAAAGGTACGGCAGTTATCAGGCGAGAGATAGCGCAAACAAGAGAAGAAATGGAAATGGAGTGGAAAATCGCAGAGTAGAGAATGGTGAATTGAATATAAATGGATTCTATAGCAACCTAAGAAGTTCCGAGTTCACACTAGTCATTATATGAGGTAGATAGCAACGAATAAACTTTTCGCCGTTGTCGATCTGACGAAGTGACACTGACACATGTTCTAGAAGAAATATCAGTGTCAGAAACGATTGTGTCACAAATGTCAACTGTTCACAAGTTTCAAAGCTCACAGGTGTCACCTGGTCAACACTTAGTTAACAAGCACACCATAGTTCTCCCAAATGCTCGGAATCTCTGGCCAACTAATCAAGCAAATCTCAACTGCTGGCTGCCTCACACCTTCCCAATAGTAACTCGTAGACGACCTCAATGCCGTCCATCTACAGCTTACAGACAAATGGATTAGCTATATAGAATAGAACGTACGACCACAATGGACTGATCTGAGCAAGAGTAACAACTGTGGATTGAAGAACCAGCTTCCAGTCAACTCCTTGCAACAGTCATCTGCAGCTACAACTACGCAGGCAGGCAACACCTAGCACAGGTACGAAAGAAGAAAAAGGGCCCAAAAAAAGGAGCCTTAGGAAAAGGGTATCTCTACAATGAAGGCACCGGTACCATAATTCTCTTATGGTATCCTGGATGAAGGGTTATGTGAAAAAAAGGAAGAAAAAGGAGAAAAAAGAAATGCAGAAAAAGAGGAAAAAAAGAGAAAAAAGAGAAGAATCCAAAAGAAGCAGAAGAGAGATGCAAAGAACATAATGCAAAGCACATGAGATGCGTACACACAATAGAATATAATGCAAAATAAATAAATATTTTGAGATCATGACTGTGTCACATGAGCAGGATTGACATCGAAACTCGATCATCAGATGGAACCGCCGCATCGAAGAGGACGGGGAAGAATGGAGCACTGCGAGGCTTAGGATTGGGGTGTATCGGGAAACGTGTGAGAGGGTGCATCGAGGGGCGGCGCACGCGAGGATGCGTGTGTGTGTGTGTGCGAGGGTAGGAATGAATGCTCCGCAAAGAGAAGCTTCTACAAAAGGACGTCAAAACAAAAATATGGAGCCAATGAAACAGGTCAAACAACTCAACCCTTGAGATTCGCCAGCTGGTCCAAAATGTTCTTCACGTTCTGGCCGGGATCGGCAGAGGAAGGAACAGACACAGAGGGCTCATCACGGCCAGCCAGAGAGTCAGACACAGGCTTGCGATTCGTGTGCTGAGCGACATAGGCCGAGGGCTGGGGACGGTTGGAGACAGGACCATGAGGAAGGGGGCCCGAACGACCGCGATCGGCGCTGCGGTCGTTGTTACGATCGTTGTTCCCATTTCGATCATTGCGGTTCCGTTTGGAGAAACCGTTCTTGTTCCCGCCGTTGCCATTGTGATGCCTGGTCTTGGCTGGGGGTGGCGATGGCGAGGGGAACAGGTTGGGAATTGTGTTGGACATGAACTGCGGCATGAAGGCACCCTGCTGGGGCTGTGGCTGTGGCTGGTGCTGGTGTTGCATCGCAGCCTGTTGTTGAAGAGCCAGAGCCACCTTTTGAAGACTGATGGTATCAAGACGGGTCTGCAGAGCCATGAGAGTAGCCACCTGGTCATTTGAGAGCGTGGGGATGCCCATAGGAATGCCCATGGGGCCCACACCAGGAAGACCCATGCCAGCAGGGTTCGGAAGCCCTCCAATGCCGGGGATGGCAGGCATGCCGTAATAGCCGTTGGTGGGCATCGGTGGTGGCGAACCCATGTGTGTAGGAGCAATAGGCTGGGAGTGGAAGTTTGTCATCTTCTCCCGCTTGACTCGGCCGAGCAGCTCGACAGCCACGGGGATATCGACCATCTGGTACTCGTCAAAACGGACACCGCCGCCAGGGGCGGGATGGAACACCTGCAGGTTGACCTTGTTGGCCTGCTGGTTGATTCGCTCGACGATGATGAGCCCAAACACCCGCTCTCTGATGAGCTGGTTGACGATATCGGGCAGCGACTCCTTGAGGGAAGTCCTTGGCTGCAGCCACTGGTAGTTGACCGACATGCCGTTCTGCTTGACGGGTCGCTCGATACGATGCACAAAGTCCCGGTCCACTCGAGACTCCATGACAATCTGAACCTCGGGGATAATGTGGGGCTTCTTACGAGACAACAGATCTCGATGTCGAGACCGGCCTCTATCGCCGTTACGGTCGCTCTCAGAGCCGCCAGGAGACCGACTTCGGTACCGGTCGCCACTCTTGTATCCTGTGGGCGACACGGACCGTCGTCTTTCTCGGTTCTTGCTCTGGGGCTGGGCCACCTCGAGCTTGAGGTAGAAGCCCCGCAGGTACCGGCCGTTCTCGACACTCATGGCACGCTCGCAGTCCTCCGGGCAGAAGTACTGCACAAAGCCGTAGGCCCGTTTGATGGAGATCTGCGCGAGTCGGCCGTACTGGTTGAACAGCTTGAACAGCTCCATGGTATCGATACGGTCGCCGGGCAGGTTGCCGATGAACATCCGCGAGCCGATGGGGAACTTGTCCCAGTTGCCCGAGTTGATGTACTCGGACTCGACCCGCCGGTACTCCGAGAACTGGGACGCCTCCTCGGGGGTGAGTGGCGACTTAATTTCAGCCTCTGACACGGGTTCAGTAGGTGTCGACGACGACGACGTATATGCTCCATTTGTACTGCTTGGGGTGGTCCCGTTGGAGCTGTTGCCTTGCGACAGGGGCTGCAAGATGCGTTGTAACGAGTCTGCGGCGGCTGTCTGTGTGTTGTTGGCCCCGTTGTCGTTGTCGTTGGAGTCATGTGATTGTTTTTGTTGGCCACTACATGCTCGAAGAAGGTCGTCCAAGTCTGTGGTATCTGTTGTGTGGCCGTTGGAGTGACCATTAGAGTGGCCGTTGTGGCCGTTATGGCCGTTGTGAGTCTCAGCGACCCCCTTGGTCTCACTGGGCTCGTACTTGGGGCTGTAGTGGTCGTCATCTTCGTCCAGCGATGACGATGACGAGGTGGCTCTGTTTGTGCGGTCCGACTGGTCTGCGCTCATGATGGATTCGGTGGAAGTCGAAGTGCCGGACGACGAGGCCGAATCCACGCCTGAATTCGAGCCTGAGCCGGACGACGACTGGTGATTGACCGAGTTCTGAGGCACATCAATCTCGGAGTTGCCTCTGTCGGAATCGCTCATTATATAGGATGAGGAGGGTAGTTGTGGGCGACAGAAAAAATGTGGCGACACAACTAGAACAGGAGTGACAAGAGTTTTGTGCTAATCAACAGAAAACAACAAGTGCGAAAAAACAAGTGCGATAATCAGATGCGAGTAGAAACAGAAGTGGTAATGGACAGGTATACTGTGTGGACAGGTGTATTGTGTGTAGAAGAGAAAACGTGCGGGAGTGCGTTGTAGGTGGGATGAGGAAGAAGAAGCGAGGTGTGCTTTTTTTTGCTTCTCTCTTTTCAAACACAAAACAGCAGCTTACTTTCTGGGGGTGGGAAAGAGACAGCAGCGAAGACTTGAAACTGCCTTTTGTTGGTTAAAGTTAGCCTCGTGAAGGCTCTCTTCTCAACTATACTTACCCCGTTACCCTGTCCTTACAACCATGCAAAGAAAGAGAACACCGCACTCTTCAAGTGAGGAAATGTAGAGCTTAATATCGTTAGGCCGAAAAAAGTTGACGCCAAAATAAAGAAAGAACGCCATGACTACCAACGCAACTTTTAATAGCACTAGACCGGTCTAAACTAAGTCGGGTTGCTCGCCATAATTTATCTGTTCTGCATGGACCTATACAAGGTACAATATGTTACGTGCCTGGTACCTCCCGCCCGTGCTTGGCACTCATTTTATAACCGACCTTGCATCTCTCAAAGGCAAACAGTGTATCACTTCGGCCCTATGCCCTATTTTTTTCTTACTCATTCTACCGCCGAGAGCAGCTGATCAGAGCAAACAAAGAGACACTTTTCCACACGGCAATATACTTTTTGGGTGAAGGCTCCAAAGTTGCAACATAGGCGATCGATCGATCCTGCTATAGGTCAGCAGAGGGTTTCATTTTAGAAGCCCTCTTATCGTATGCGCGACTGTATATACCAACGGTGTGCAATAAAACTGCGTGCAAGTCGGTTGACGGGATGTCCAACTTTTTCACCCATCATTTTTTTAATTTTCATGTTATTGGCCACTCTCGCTTATCTACAGTAGCTTATTTCAAACCCCTACCGAACACTTGATTGCTCAGTAGGAGGCGGCCACCGTATTCGTATGTACCCTATCGCCCCGACCACGTTGGCCACGAAATTCACCACCGACACGTCGGCCCGTCTCTCCAGTTCGATATGAGCCACAGTCTGTAGAAACAGATCTCTTGCATGATACCCGCGAGTTAGCGCCGTTTTTCATTAGTCCAGAGCAACCTAAGAGCAATCTGGAGCTGCACCAAGACCACATGGTTCGGTTCTCCACAAGCTCGACCTCATCGAATCACGAAGAATGCGCTAACGGAATTAGGTTGGTAACCGACCAGACCGCAGAGTGAGGTTCTAACTGATACCAACTCTTTGTTCCGATGCGTCATGCACCGTCGTTAACCCCGTAGACAGCCGGATATAAATAATATATTGACACCTATGCTTATATAACGCAGATTGCCTTCGTTGTGACATAAACACTCCACAACCACATGATGATTACGTAAGCATATACTGGACTGGGTAGGATACCAAGGTACACCTCCTAACCCCTCTAGTCCATATCCATACTCATATCACCGTCGTCGTCGGAGAGGAAGCGACGCATGTGACTGCTGCTGTTGCCGATACTGCCCAGACTGACGTTGCCAATACTATCGTTGCCGACAGACACATTTCCTAGAGTCATGTTGCTCACATTGCCTCGATGAGTGTTGATAGGCGTGTTGCCAATGTTGAGCTCCCGAGTGTTGTTGGTGATGCTGCTTTCTAGCGTTCCATTGCCCAGAACTGCACTTCCATCATCGTATTCCTCTTCAGCCAAGAAATCATCCTGGTACTCTGCTTCATCGTAATCGTCATAATCATCGTAGTAGTCAGAACCCTCGGGAACGTCGTCGTCAAGATCTCGTTCCACAATGGCCTGATCACCTTCCTCTGCATCTCCAGAGAGCACATCTTCACTGACTTCCAAACCGCTAAACTCAGCGTTTGTATCCAGAGTGAGGTGTGTTCGTCCAGTGTTGTCTGTAGGCTCCCCGCCAATCTCCAGTTCCTCCTCAACTACCAGGAACGAGCCTTCCTCCTCCTCAAACTCGTCGAATTGGGTATCAGTCTGGTTATTTTGGGGCGAATCCTCTTCCTCCTCTTCGTCTTCCTCATCCAAACAGGCTTGTAGAGTCTTGGAAAAGCCTGGCGGTTTCAGATATGTGTATCCGAGCGTACGAATGTTACGCAGATATAGTTGTCGCATCTCTTCATCTCGTTCAAGAGACTTTGTGGAGGCCATGAGGTTCGAGTTCTCATCTCCCCACGGTTGATCCACCAGTGAGCTTGCAAGCAGATTAGACCTTCCCAGCGTATTTGCCGACGTTTGTGGTGTCGATTTTTTTGAATTCAGCGGCATCAGAGCATGTGCACGGACATATGACGGTCTCCAGATATCTGGGTTGACTCCCAGAGGTGGTAGATTCATGATGAGGGTGTGGGTATTGAGATTGAACTGTGAGCTCGAAAATGAGTGTAGGTTGTGGTATCCGTCGGAATTAATTCAACTGTTGGCTTTTAAACGAGCGTGAACTGTTATTAATGAAGTAATCGAGTTGTGTTGTGATGTTTAAAGTGGTGATGATGGTGATAAGTGTAACTCCAGTGACTGCATACGGAGTTTATTTTGGATAAAATGGCGTTAACTATAAATAGTTGGGGCTAGTTGGGACTTTGTTGATGGTACAGGAGACAAGTTGGTGTCTATATAGTCATATTTGAGGGCTGAAAATCAAATGCAAGAGTCTGATGTGACTAGGAGAATGGCTCTGATACTTCATAAACTCTTGTTATTCGTTTCTATCTTCTAATCAGCTCTTATCTCACATCTCTCTTTCTCGCCTATGGTCGATGAGACACTCTTTAAATGATCACTAGAAAGAACACATCCTACCACATACAAAAACCCCACTGAAACACCCAAACCCCACACAAATCACCTCAAAAAACCCTTCTCATTACCCCACAGTCAAAATCACCTCAACAAGCACCTCTATCTCCTCAAGATATGGTCCCACCATACAATTAGAGTCTCAGATCATTGGTTGAGAGAGGACAAGAGAGTTCGACGAAGCTGTGCCAGATGAGTAAATAAATCAGAAAAAAACACCACAAAAATCAATAGCACACTTACTTATCACACATATCACCTCCTTGACCCTCACCTCTCACTTTCCACCCCTCTCCTTACTCTCTTAATTTTCATCTTGCTTCCAACCTAAATTCCGACACCACCGTAAATCGAACCTCCAACCACCACCCACAGCTCTCGTTTTTCTTTCACCCTGCCGTCCATTGGATACCTCTCTACGTCCGACCCGACCTCTGCGGCCCTCCAAGAATGCTGCTATCGAACGTGGCGGTCAATCGCACCGTGGTCCAGACCCAGCTGGTCTCCGGAAGCCGCTCGGCTCTTCAGGCCGTGTCCAGGGCGTCACACTCCGTCTCGGTCACCCAGAGCCATCAAAGAAGAAACATCTTTTCGCACAAACGGCGGCTGTCGTCCTCGACGCTCGCGATCCCGTTTGCGCTCAGTAATACAAACTCGGCCACGTCGACGCCTCTGCAGTTTCTTTCCAATGTGTCTCTCTGTCGAGTCACTCCAGGAACTATCACCACTAGCGCCAAGGTTAGTGGGTTGAACGCCAAACAGGAGAGCACAGACGCCTCCACCACTACAACCACTACAGCTGCTGCCCCGGCAGAAGACTCGTTTCTGAAAAAGGCGGTATCATGCCAGTCGGAAACAGAAAGAGAAGCCGTCATGGCAGCCAGAGCAGCAAAAAAGGCCCTCAGAGGAACCAAGGAAACGTGGTGGGCGCCCTATGTCGCGCTGACTAAGCCCCGTCTGACCGTTCTCGTTGTTCTCTCGGCCATGTCGTCCTACGCTCTCACTCCAGAGGCCGTTTCGCTGACTAATCTGCTCTTTCTCACAGTCGGAACTGCTCTCTGTTCTGGATCAGCCAACGCTATCAACATGGGCCGTGAACCAGCCTACGACTCGATGATGACTCGAACCCGAGGCAGACCCGTCGTAAGAGGAGCAGTCACCCCCAACCAGGCATTCACCTTTGCCGGAATCACAGGAACCGTGGGAACCGCAGCTCTGTACTTTGGAGTCAACCCCACGGTGGCCATTCTGGGAGCGTCCAATATTGCGCTCTACGGAGGTCTGTACACCACCCTCAAGCGAAAACACATTATCAACACGTGGGTGGGCGCTGTAGTTGGCGCTATCCCTCCTCTGATGGGATGGGCTGCCTCTGGAGGCTCTCTTCTGCATCCTGGAGCATGGTGTCTGGCAGGTCTGCTGTACGCATGGCAGTTTCCACATTTCAATGCCCTGTCGTATAGCATTCGAGACGAGTACAAAAAGGCCGGCTACGTGATGACTGCATGGAAGAACCCCGGCCTGAACGCCCGAGTGGGTCTCAGATACGCCCTGCTCATGTTCCCCCTCTGCGTCGGACTCTCCTACTTCAACGTGACCGACTGGTGGTTTGTGTTCGACTCGTCGGTGCTCAACGCATGGATGGCATGGTGGGCCTTCAAGTTCTGGCAGCAGGAAAACGTGAACATTGCTCTGGCAGCGGCTGGCAAACAGTACTCGCAAAACCCCTTTGCCCGAAAGCTCTTCTGGGGCTCGGTTGTGCATCTCCCCGGAGTTCTGCTTCTCGCCATGATCCACAAGAAGGGCCAGTGGGACTGGTTGTTTGGTCCCTCCGACGACGAGAAGAAAAAGACTCTCAGCAGCTAATGTAAATATGTATATAGGTCGATAAGACAGGTTCTGATTAATGGAGGAGGGAGAAATTAAACGAGAGGTCTTAGAAGAGAACAGTAAGCAACCTGTAGCTAAAGATCAAAAATGATAAGGACTTGAAAAAGTGAGTCACATGGAAATATGGAAACATCTGACAATTTCCATGACTCGAGGTGTCTGAGGTGCCTTGTACCAGGTCTCTCCTCTTGCAATTACAGTAATTAGAACTACTCATCTACAAGAGAGACAATGCGGATATTGTTCATAACCACAATGTGTGTATTTATCAATATAATCGCTGTTGAAGGGGGAATTATTAACGACTTCTTACATCCACAACAGATCATTATTCCATGATTAGTCATGTGTACCAGCACAGGTAGCTACAAGTACTGTACGAGTACTCTCTACAGCCAAAAGTGTCAAATATCTCATCTCTACACTCATGCTTTCCTTTCATAAACGTCATTATAATTATATGCACTTTTTCTTCCCCATTCAAACTCGCTTAACAGAAAGCCTGGACGCCGGTCATGGCTCTTCCGAGAATCAGAGCGTGGATATCGGACTGGCCCTCGTAGGTCTGGACAACCCACAGGTTAGCGGCGATTCGGCCAATGTGGTACTCGTCGGAGGCAGCGTTTCCGCCAAAGATCTCCATCAGGTTTCGGGCGCCAGCCAGAGCTCGGTCACAGTTCTGTCGCTTGATCATGGAGATGAGCTCGGGAGGGCAGTTGCCGGCGTCCTTGAGTCGGCCGACCTGGATAGCAGCAACCTGGCCGTAGGTAGCGTCGGTCAGAGCGTCAGCAAGCTTCTTCTGGATCAGCTGGTACTTGGCCAGAGGCTGGCCCTTGAACTGCTTTCGGTCCAGGGAGTACTCTCGAGCCAGCTTGATGGACTCGGACAGAGCGCCCATGGTTCCCCAGGCAATACCGTATCGGGCAGAGTTGAGGCAGGTGAAGGGGCCCTTGAGACCGGTGACCTCGGGGAACATGTTCTCCACAGGGATCTCAACGTCGTCCATCTGGATCATTCCGGTGATGGAGGCTCGCAGGGCGGTCTTGTTCTTGATGGCGGGGGTAGCCAGGCCAGAGGCGACCTGGGATCGCTCGACGAGGAATCCTCGGATCACGCCGTCCATCTTGGCCCACACGACCATGAGGTCGGCAATGGGAGAGTTGGTGATCCAGTTCTTGGCACCGTTGAGCACAATGACACCCTTCTTGGTGGGGTGCATCTTGGCGACGGTCTCCATGGAGCCGGGGTCGGAGCCATGGTTGGGCTCGGTCAGGCCGAAGCAGCCGATCATCTCTCCGGAGGCCAGCTTGGGCAGGAACCGGTCCTTCTGCTCCTGGGAGCCAAACTGCTCAATGGGGTGCATGACCAGCGACGACTGCACGGACATGGCGGATCGGTAGCCGGAGTCCACTCGCTCGACCTCTCGGGCCACAAGACCGTAGGCCACAGACGACATGCCGGGGCAGCCGTGGCTCTTGACGGTGGTTCCCAGCAGACCCACCTCGCCCATCTGCTTCATGATGCTCTTGGGGAACTCCTCGGTTCGGTAGCCCTCGAGCACCTTGGGGTAGAGCTCTGTCTGGCAGAAGTCTCGGGCAGCGTCAGCCACGGCAATCTCGTCCTCGGTGAGCAGAGAGTCGAGCTGGAAGGGGTCCTGCCAGTCCATGGTGGCTGTGGATCGAGTGACGGCGGAGGTAGCAAAGCCTCGGGCAGCGGGTGCCAATCGGGTGATCTTGGAGAGCATTTTGTGAGTTTTGTTGGAGTGACAGAGAGAGTGTTGTGAGGAGAGAGAGGGAAAGATTTGGGAACGTTGGATCACCCTCCGTATATATAGTTATGCTCCGAGAGCGAGGTGGTGGGAATAGAGTTCCCGCCAGCTTTGTGTGTGCGGCACAAATTGCATTTTGTCCAACAAGCTAGACTCTGGGGAAGACGTGCATGGTAAGGAAAACGCGTACCAGGGCATTTTTGCCGCCAGAGCAAAGGTGGAAAAAACGAGGATTTCGGGGGCTTGGATGACAATAAAAGCCGCACAGGGAACCACAGACGCCAGAACAAGGAGTATGGAAACGTTGGATAATGCAGGACGTAGAGGGTGAGTCAGAGCAGTGGAGAGAGTTGTGTTTAGAGGCTCGGTGAAACTACGGAGGAGGGAGAATGGGATTAGAAGAGACTTATGGGTGAGGTGGGAGTGAGAAAAGCTCTAAAAGGTCGATTTTGTGTTTCTCACTCGCTGTTCCTATGTGTTCAGACTCCTTCTTAGTCTCCATTTCGTCCAACATAATCACCATCTATACCTCCCTCTCATTCGTTCCTTGTTTGCCGGATCATGCACCCCACCTCGCGCTAAAAGTGCACTGCATGAGATACGATGGAGGAGATGGAGGTCGCTATAAAACAGCGAGTGTAGGAGTGAAATGGAAATTAAAAGCAGAACTCGAGTCAGTGAGTTATGAATAATCTACTGTCTAAATTTTAGCCAAATATCCCCTTTCCAAAACTCCCTTTGAACGATCTCTAAACTCTTTAAAACTCCTCCAAAGTCTATCTCATTGTAGTTATAATTACCGTGCATACAGATCAGCCCCACAAGGACCTCTCTATCTCGGTTATGAGGAGATAAAAATGAGAACTGCAGATATGAGTGGATCTGGTATGCGCTCAAAATGACAGCTGTCAAGTTTTTTGACAGATCGCTCGCAAATTGGTGCTGTTAGAGGCTATTCTGTGTTTTGGTCCATTTACCTTACGGATCACTCACTGTGAAGACCTTCAAAACGATGAAAAAACGTTGATGAGCTCTAAGACATAAGCATAATCTTCTTATACCTACAACTTGCTGTTTGTCTACTTGTATCAACTCTTTGGGAGTTCCATACCTTCCATGATTCCAATAGCAGTCTCTCTACAGACTTACAAGTATTTTGTAAGACAGCAGCTACATTTTGGTTTACAAGTACAAGTACTAAGTTCTTTCTTCTGCTCATCAGACCTACTATATACCACCCTTCATCATTAGATACGTTCATTAAATGAGTCTATAAATCTTTTCCCTCCAATCAACCCAACAGTCGATTAACGAACATGACCATGCCTACAGCCTGGTTTCCACTATCTACAGTTGAGCTAACTGTTCTTCTTATCCGACTCGTAGTCTGTCCAACTCCTCTAATCGCCAGATTTAGTAGTGGAATCTCACCTCGGCTCATTTCAGCTCTCAAAGTCGACATTTCTTCTCTCCATTCGCTAGGAGTATTGGCCCAGACTCGAGAAGGAACCATCACTGGTGCTTCATAAGTCGTGTTACGCTCAATCTCCCGGATACGGCGACTTGAAACGGCATTGGGTATCGATCTTCGGAAAAAGGTGCCTCTTCGAGCCTTGAACATCTTCTCCTGACGCTTACGCTCGGCTTCGACAGTCTGGTACAACCGCGCCTTCTCGGTATCTCCCACCCCTGGGATTCTTCGGCACTGTGATCGCAGACTTCGAGTCCATGTTTTGCAAGGCAGAGGGGGTGTGTTCATGGTATCTGTGGTAAGGTGGTGTTTGTGGTGTTTGTGGTATTTGTATGATATCTGTTGTAGCTGTGGTATCTGTGGGTATCAAAGAGGTTTGCTGAGCTCCAAAACTATCAGAATGATTCGGTTGAGTCCAAAAACTGCCACGACAGCAAAAACAAAGTGTAGATGAGGGTAGAGGTGGGTAGAAGAGGAATAACAACACACAATCTATAGCTTGTGTTTTAAGGTTTCGAGACAAAAAAATAAAAAACGAAGTGGACGAGACCGGGTTCGAACCGGTGACCTCAAGCATGCAAAGCCCACGCGCTACCACTGTGCTACACGCCCAAACTCCGTAAAAACCGGGAAAAAGTGGACACTGATATCCGAAAAGCAACATTTTGAAATTTTCGCCCGAAATACGCACTTGGAGATGGAATAATTGATATCAGAAGAAATATATGGGATTTTTGAGCTACCCTGAAGTCTTTTAGATCTGATCGGTCATTCTGAAAGTCGTGTAAAGGGTACTTTTTGGTGTCTTGTTTCGAACCACATCAAGCCTCCCACTTCAAATGGTGATAATCAGGTCTCATTTGATTCCAAATAGGTTCATATAATTACCAAAGAATCTCAAGGTACATTTTCCTCTTCTGTAAAACTTTTGGTCTCATTTCCTACAGGAAAAAAGCCATAGGAGCTTCTAGATTACCTCCTTCTCCACAGGTATCAGAAGGTTACTGAAGATGTTCTCTATAGTTGTAAATAGATACAGAAAGCTCTCAAATTACGTCTGTCATTCATGTTTGAATCCTATTTACAGCTAGAATCACTTTGAGATATGTTTCCGAAGTCGTTTGGTTATTTTCATCACATTCTCGGTCCTTGTACCCATCCATCCTCGTTGTTGAGTGCCACGAACAGAAGAGACGGAAACCAAGAAGCAAAGGGCTATGTCGAACAGTTCACACGAATAGCTTCAGCCGCAGTAGAACCAAGATACTGTTTCTTATCGTTGACTTATCTTTTACCTTCAATTATTTCCTCAATGTGTCATTTCTGAGTGGTCACTCGATCAATAGAGGAGTGGTGATACTCGAACACCATTACTTGTACAATCAATTCTGACAGCAACATACACTACGAAAACTATAGTCGTGCCTACAAGTACATCCTTCTCTCTCAGTGTATATATATATCATTCTATGAAGTATTTGATGGTTAGTCTATTAGAGCAGAGCCTTGGCGCCAGCAGCTCCAATGGCGACAATGAGGACCCAGAACCAGATCTTTCGGAAGATTCGGACCAGCACGTTGGGGTAGACGGAGCCGGTTCGAGGGAAAATGGGGCCGACAAGCAGCAGGTTCTTGACCATGCTTCGCTTAGTTTTGGTGTAGGGGGCGTATCGAACGTCCTGCAGGGGCTCAAGCAGCTTGGGCTGGTTGAGGTAGGTCTGTCGGTGGGTGAAGGCCAGGAAAGAGTCCTCGCCGTGGTAGGCACCGTAACCGGACATACCGACACCTCCGAAGGGGGCCTGAACACATCCGACGTGGATCAGAGTGTCGTTGAAGATGAGACCTCCAGAGTTGATCTGGGACTGGATGTACTCGCCCTCGGAAGCCTTGTCGGTGAAGACGTACATGGCCAGAGGAGTGTCGTGGTTCTCGTGCACGTACTTGATACCCTCCTCGACGCTTCGGGCAGTGAGGATGGGCAGCAGGGGGCCGAAAATCTCGTCCTCCATCAGGGAGTCGTTGTCGGGGACCTTGGCGACCACGGTGGGGGCGATGAATCGGGTCTTCTCGTCGGTGTTGCCGCCGGTGATGATCTCTCCCTTGGACTTGGACAGCATGGAGGTCAGTCGGTTCCAGTGGTTGGGGGTGGCGATCTTGGCGAAATCGGGGTTGTACTGGTCAATCTTGCCGCTGTAGAACTCGTTGATCCAGTACTTGCAGGCGTCGATGAACTCCTGCTCGACCTCGGGCTCGACAATGACGTAGTCGGGAGCCACACAGGTCTGGCCGGCGTTGACCACCTTACCCCACAGGGCTCGCTTGGCGGCCAGCTTGATGTTCTTGCAGTTCTTGGTGACAAAAACGGGCGACTTTCCGCCGAGCTCGAGAATGACGGGGGTCAGGTACTTGTTGGCGGCAGTGGCAATGATTCGGCCAACGGTGTGGTTTCCGGTGTACATGATCTTGTCGAACTTCTGCTCCAGGGTCTTGGTGACCACGGGGACACCTCCCTGGATGGCCTGGAACACGTCGGGATCGAGAGCCTTGGTGCACAGGTCTCCGACAATCTTGGAGGTGTGGGGGGCCATCTCGGAGAACTTGACGGCAACGGTGTTACCAGCAGCCAGAGCTCCAATGAGGGGAGACACGGTCAGCATGAAGGGGTAGTTCCAGGGCGAGATGATGAGCACGTTGCCCAGAGGTCGCTTTCGGATCTTGGGAGAGGAGATGGAGTACTGCAGGTTGGTCTTGACGTCCTCGTCAGCAGCCCACTTCTTGAGGTTGGCAACCACGTTGTTGAACTCGCCCCACAGGAAACCAACCTCGCACAGGTCGGTCTCGTGCTTGGGTCGGCCCAGATCCTTGTACACGGCATCCTTGATGGCCTCGACATTGTCTCGGAGAATGTAGTGCAGGTTTCGGATCTGGTCCAGTCGGAAGTTGAGATCGAGGGTTTTTCCGGATCGGAAGCCCTTTCGGAGTCGCTGGATGTCGCCAGGGATCTGGTCGAGGGGGGTGGAGGGCAGAATGGATTCCCAATCAAAAGCAGACATTGTTGTGGTGTTTTCTTGAGAGGTGTGTTGGCCAGAGAGACGGCCAAGCTTTATATATATACTATCGCACTTAGTTACATATTTGGCAATCCTGTCTGGCGTGGTCATGCATATGTTAATGTGGGGTTGGGGGTCTGTGCGGGGTGATGCAGTAGGGAAAAAGACGTGAAAATTTGAGAGTATGGTAATTCACACGCCGGCAATTGATTTATGGGCTAAAAACTGCGGATTTGTACCCACACTACGCTGCTAGACCCATCGTCTTTTCCCCTCGCCGTTAACTTGGCCAACCCTATTACCAAGTCCCACTTTCACATGTTCTTATTCAAACCTTGTGGTTGAGAGTGTCGAGGTGTGCTACAATACAAACGTGATTACAAGCGCGAGTTTGGAACAACTATTCTTTGTGCCTATTGGAGCATCTTTGTGTCTTCTTAAACTGCTCCCCACACATCTCGCTTGCTTATTAGGAACACTTCCACATGCACCAACGTTAGGCGGGCCAACAAGGATGTTGAGAGACTAGGCTGATGGATACGACAAACAAGGATTCTGAGACTGAGACATCTACCGCAACTTTCACAAATGTTTCAATTGCCGTGTGAACGAGGAACTCCGCGAATTTCATGACTCGTAGCAGTCTACTCTTACTACACACCCTCTCGCATACTTGCTCACCCTGTGTTCACGCTCTCGCATTGAGTTTAGTGTTGTCGATCCCCCAACGAAATAATATGGGGAAGCGAAAGGTGGCAAAAGATCGCGTATGAGACGCAGAGAACGTCGGCTTTAGCGGTGTCACCGATTCACCCTCAGACAAAAACGGAGATAATTAACGGGTTACAACGGCTTTCCAATGCGGCTGTGGTGGCAACAAACACTCGTAGACAGTCTATAGTTCTCCAAGTATCGCAGCAATTCCGGTGGAGCGAAGTGTGGAACCACATGTACTGTACCGGTACCTGTTTGTAGTCCTGAGATCTCACTCGAGATAGATCTGATAGTGGGACTACAGATCAAGCAGATGCAAAGTAGATAAGAGCTATCAACTACGGATACATACCCTAGTACGAGCTTTTGATCTCCTAGTTCAGGCTAGTTCTTCAGGATAACTCATTTTCTCGCTACTTGTTCAGATGACGTAAACGTCACCCTTTCGATCTTGCCCATCCACATGCTCACGGTCCTCATTTCTCCAAGCATCTTACACTGAAACAGCTATAGAATTGACATTCACATGCTGTGATCTTCCAGGACTTGTTGAGTCTCGATCTTGTAAGAGCCCAAGGTCGTCCACATGTTTAGTAAATCACCTTCATAGTCATCTACGAGTACTCACTTCATACGTTTACCTCTTCATACTCATCTGTCTCATTATACTATACAATTCTCGTGGTTGTGGATTGCACGCTGAACATTCGCACACTCTCCACCCCATGAATAAATAAAACCTCTGGCCGTAGCTACCAGCACACTCCTCATCTACCGCTTCTTGGTCTGGTCAAGAATGGACATCAACAGGGCAGGGTTCTGCAAAAGATCGTTCTGAGCAGGAGCAGGAGCTCCTCCCTGGCCTCCCTGAAGACTGGGATTGTTGAGAAGCGACTTGAGAGCGTCCAGATCGGCAGGTGGGGCACCAGCCTGGGCAGGCATGTATGAACCAGGACCAGGCTGTCCCTGGTATGGTTGCATTCCTGCAGGAGCAATAGGGGCCCCAGGCATGCCAAGGGGTGCGGAGGGTGCAACATAGGTCCCAGGAGGCACATAACCTCCAGCTCCGTAACCAGCTCCAGGAGGAACAACAGGAGCTGGACCAACAGGAGCATTCACAGGCGCAGTGAGAGTAGGAGCAGCAGGGGTCGCTGCAGCAACTGGAGGTGTCACACTAGCTCTTGGTGCTACCGGAGGGGTAGGTTTTCGGGGATCAGATGGGCGTCTAGCAGTCTTCTGTTCAGCAGCTCCTCTGACTCGGTCTCTCATGGACCGCCGTTTCTGAGCAGCACTAGTCTCGGCTCCAGAAGCAACTCCCCGTTTAGGACTGAGCTTTCCAACAACATACAGAGCCACAAGCAAGGGTCTGGAACGCTTCAGTCTACTCAGCTCAATACTGGGGTTGTTCAGTGACCCCAAAATGTAAGGAGGAGCATCTTCAGGAGCAAGAGGAATCAAATACGCGTCCTTCACAAGCGAGGACCTGTTGTGAATCACTCCATACTTTTGACGAGAGTGGAAATACTCATACAACTTATAATACGCCTCTCTGACGGGCTCTGAGGTGTCGCTAGGAAGCAAACAGAAGGCAGCCACGTCTCTAGTTCCAGACCCAAGCACCTTCGAAAGGTATGGATCGGCCTTGACCTTGTCTAGACGACCCTCAATAGTCAGAGGCTTACTAGCATAAAAGATAGAACCCCAGGACACGTCAGGATTGAAGTGTGTAGACGAAGAACCAAGAGAGAAAGCTGTACAAGACACTTTTCCAGTGAGTCCAGCCATAGGCACCTGTCCTGACCAAACAAAGGGAGCTTCACCGATAGTAGTCCAGTCATCTGTCTCAGCTTCTCGAGCCTCTCGAGTAACGTCACCTAGAATATCGTTCACCTTGTCTTCATGATCAGAGTCGTGGTCATGGTGCTCGTGATCAGATTCTCCCTGACCCAGATCGATATCCTGCTTCCATTTAGGGACGATGGGCGAGTTTGATGCTTGTTTGGGCGATTCAGAGGCCTTAGAGCCGTCTTCAGCAGCCCCCCCTTCCTTTTTGATATCTTTAACTGCCTTGTCAAGCTGCTTTCTAGACTCAGCAGCCTCCTTTCCGTCTCCATCTCGCTGCTTCTCCATTTCCAGAGCTCGATCCACATTGTCAATGTACTCTTCGTACTCTCCAACAATCTCCTCACCCTTGTGAGTACGTCTGAGACGAGGAGCTTCATCAACGATGAGCACTGAGTCTCTGATGGCTTCAGCTCTCACCTCTTCAGCGAGTTTCTGAAGTTCAGGGTTCATCATTTCTTCACTGGACATGTTCACCAGAACGTCAGGAGTGACTTTACCTGTCATGACACGGATTCTGAGAGTCTCGTTCTTGGCGTCTCGCAAGTTGAACGACAGCGTTCGAAACTTGTCTCTGTAATTGGATCCAATTTCAGGCTCAACAGTTCCATAGACATCGTACAGTTCCTGTTCAATAGTAAGAGCCAGGTTCTCACAAAACTGTTCAGGGGTGACACCAGGTCCAGGGGAGTACTTGGAGGTAGGCACAGACGTGAAGATACCTCTCAGGGCTGAAGCAGCGCTTTTTCTGACCTTTTCAGTGATATCATCAATGTGACCAACGCGTTTATTGGTTGATTTGGAGACCCGAACAACAGGTTTGTTGGGTTCCACAGTCTCGTTAGGAACATAGGTCGAGTCTTCCTTTTCCTCCTTGTCTTTGGTGTCCTTGGTGTCCTTGGTGTCCTTGGTGTCCTCCAGGTCCTTCGTCTCCTCCTTTTCCTCCTCCTTGTCGTTGGTAGACTCTTCCACCTTTCCATTCTCCTCCTTCTGCTTCTTCTCGGTGCACTCAATGCAAACATAATGGTCAGGAACCTGCTCTAGATCATTGGTTTGCAGCACACACTGCGAATGTTGCCACTCAAGGCAATCCTCACACTCGATCATAATCTTTCCGTCGGAAGGATCATCTTCGGTGGCTCCACAAGGGCATCGGACAACTCCCTCCTCGTCGTTTTTCTTCGCCTTTTTTGTCGTTCGTGGCTTGGCTGGCTTCTTGGGCTTTGCTGGGGTCTTTGTCGGGGTCTTGGCCTTTGTATTTCGCGCACTGGATCTTGTCGTAGGTGTCTCCTTCTCAGTCGTATCCGCTTCGTTTTCCTCATACTTGGAATGTCTGCCTCGGGTAGCTCGAGTGGACCGCCGTCGCGCGGGTTCCGCTCCATCTACCTCCATATTGAATTACGTACACAAAAAGAACCTGCTAGTACAACGAGTCTTGCACGGTATGGGTGTTGTATTGAGGGCTGAGAGTATCACATCATGCAATGCAGAAGGTGTGGACTAATTAGGAGGGGCAAGTAGGGTAACTTAAAGTCGTGTGCAAGGGGAGAATACGAGCCAAAGATAGAGACTGGGATTTATGACTTGAAAGGGGTGTCATATGTGGTCACGTGGCAGTGTAATGGCGGTGTAAAAGTACAAGTACATTCAAGCCATTTCGCTTGTTTTCTCGATTTCTTGGTCACTCCATTCATATCGCATCGATACAACATGTCTAACCCTCCAGCATTATTCTTAGTAATGGTTGAGAACAATACAGGTGAAAAATATCGCTTTAAACAGCGAAAACGAAAAAAAAGATATCCGCTTTCGCAGAGCCACTCCGATACGGGGAATCGAACCCCGGTCTCCACGGTTCTCAACATGAGAGCGTGATGTGATAGCCCCTACACTATATCGGAAGATGTGTGGAATGATGTGTTGGGCTTATGTAAGCGGTAAAAAGAAAGGAAAAATCGCGAAATATTGGCGAGATGGGAGGGTTAAGAAGGTATAACGGGTCTAACGAGTCACACATACATTTCTGAGTGGTTATCTTGTCTCTTTGTTACTCTCTATGCCGTACGTACGGATCTATCTAATGCATCCTTCTACTTCAACAAATCTAGTTACAACAAAATCTATTGCTCAACTAACAGTCCACCTCACTCCTCCTCTTCTATAACCCACAAATAATGAGCTGTGCAGTATTTGGCGTGATCATAGAACGCATCTTTAGTATAGTAGACGGAATTGCACGTCACACACTTGTATCTTTGCACTGTAGCCATTGCGAGTGGATTGAGAAAGGAGAGAATGCGGTGTATTTATATCTCCAGTTGAATAATAAAAGTCGTGAGAGCAGTCATATTAGGTGTAGCAGACTGGTGTGTCATCTATAGTGAGAATAATTGCTACTGTACAGCCTGTATTTCTCACCTTCATAGAAGTACAGTAAGACGCTTGATATACTAATCGATAAACTAGACCTACAAAGTACCAGAAATACAGCATTACTCTGTAGTTTGGTAGCACTTATACTGTACCTCGAATAGTGGCTATATCACGACTACTCGTACGTATCGTACTTCGGACACCCTCATTATTTCCACATTTGTTTCATATCCTCGTTGAGACAAATGGGGCATACCTGAGGCTTAGACGTGTATGTACGATAGCTGGTAAGCGGCTGAATAATATAGAATCTTGTAGACACTAGACCTATCGAGAATGAATGTCCTTGATGTCTTTATTTACAAGTATAAGTACTGACAAGGTGCCAGGTAATAGGCATTGAATATCATCTACTCAAGTACCCAGTCTACAACACATTCTGACATAGTCTTCTGTATCAGCGTCCATATCATCTCTTAGAGAAAAACCCTTCCTTCCTCACTGTCCCCCTACTTTTGTAAATGCATAATTCGTAATCTATATTGTTTTTCCTTTTCTGAGATCACTGAGGGCTTACAAAAGCATTCCCTCTTAGATCATCTTTTCGTGTCCATAGCTTCCTTCACAAGTTGAACGATCCCTCGCTCAGCTCGTTATCGTTCGCTCAGAGTTGTTACTTCTCATTCAACTTCTTACCCTCAAAAACCATTGGCTTGGCTGCCACAGGAGGATAAGGCAGAATCTTCACCGCCGTCTTGGAAAAGACATACGACAGTCCAGAGATGAACGTGGTGGCTCCAACAAAGTATCCGTAGTAAGTCATGCCGACATCAAATGCAGCCATGTCGGCAAAGGTGCTGATGATCGGTTTGCTCATCACCAGACCAATGTACAGCATCTGGAAGGCCGTGTTGTACTTGGAGATGGTGGTGGGGTTCACTTCCGCGCTGGGAATAGAGAAATCCCAGAACCGAGTGAAAGTCTTGGGAGGAGGAAGAGAGATGTATCTGTAGTAGAAGGCAGAAATTCCGAGCGAAACGTCTCGCCCGAGAATCAGAGTCGTCAGATAGAGGGGCATTTCTCCTGCTGCTGCCAGACACACGGTCAGGGTGATCATGAGAAACTTGTCTGCCAGTGGATCAATGACCGATCCAACCACACTCTTCATGTCGAATTTCCGGGCAATGTAGCCGTCCAGCATGTCCGTCACGCACGAGTACACAAACAGCCCCGTGGCCAGCACCTGTTCGTGCTGGATCACAAAGTAGCCAATCAGAGGGGCAGACAGCAACCGAGTGAAGGTGAGAATGTTGGGCAAGGTGTACAGATTCTCGTGGATCTCGGACGGCAACAGCGTGGCTGGTCGTTTCAGAGGATCGAGGTTGATCTTGTTCAGCACGGGGGTCTTGATTTTCTCGTTTTTCACCACTTCAGGAAGAGATTCTTTCTGAACTGGAGGCTTGGAGGAATTCCATCTGGCGACAGAATGTTGAATTCCAGCCCTCAGGGGCGCTCGAAACGAGGCCTGCAGCACCCGGGCCCGCGAAAGGCCCATTGCGTGTGGTCGAAGAGTCCGGATCATCTGTTGAGAGATGGGTCTGAGGTCCTGGCGAGTTATTCGTCAGAATCTTTGGCGGTGGTATTAATCCCAGCTAAACTTTGTCGTGCGATGATGTTGGGGATGCGGAGTTTATTGGTGAGGAGGGAGTACGTACGTAAGTGGTGTGGAGGAGGAGAAGTAGGTGGTATTTTTATGTAAATGTGATTAGTAAGATTGCAGCATTGTACTGTTTAAATTTTGGGCATTTTCGTTCATTTTTCACCGAGTTTGATAGCCCCGTTCTATCTCCTTGAGCTCATATTAAGCCGAGGTTAACGTGAGTCGTAGTGGGACCAATACGATCAATTGACCATCTTGGAAAGTCGTAGTCAAAGAGCTGTAGAGATGGTTTAAATGGATTTGGGAATCCCTAGTACCATCATGAGTAATACTGTAAGCTCGCTGAGTCACGTTAGTAGTTACTCACGGAGTTGAAACCCAAGTTTCTTTTGTTGAGTCCTTCCAAAGAGGCAGGATCAATAAGTAATTACTCAACGTCGGTGTTGATTGGGTTGATACTTTGTTAGCTACTTACTTGCAGTATGAGTATAACGATGGAGTTACTTACCCTGAGAGAGAACACCCTTCTAACTGCTAAATGAGCACTCATCATATTGTCTGCGCCTGTGAAGCATTCTACCAGCGTCCAAGCAGCAGAATCTCGATTTCAAGACCCACAGCAACCCACAGTAGCAAGTGAGAAGATGTGGAGATGGTTGGTGCCTGAGTTGACAAAGATGGAGCACAAAAGAGAGAAAGATCTGGAAATATGGGTACGAGGTTAATGGTAGATTCCAGGCGTCTACTTTTAGCCATTGAGTTAAGTTTTATATATCATTTCCTCGATTTTTTCTCGATTTTTTCTCGATATTCTCGAATTTTGCCATTTTGTACCATTTTCTGCAACTCTAAATTATCACCAAACGCGTATTAATTAGTTTCGTCCTGTACACCACACATCAATGACATGAGCCAGGACGAGAATGGCGATGAAAGACCATCTTCAGAGATGACGGAGTACGCTGTGAGCTCGGCCAACTTGTTTGAAAAGGGAAACACGCCTTTTCGACGAGGTTTGAGCAGTAATGGTACAGCTGACTCAAACGGGAGTCCTGTGAGGAAAAACGCGAAAAACCCAGACAAATTGATTAAATTTGAGAAAATTACAAGACCTGAAGAAATCAATTTGGAGGACGACGGTGAACATGCCGCAGACTTGGGAGACGTATCTATTACCTCTACCGGGTCAGATCAACCGCCTGGATCACGACTGAACATTGAAGAGATCTCCAAGGAGATTCCTTCATTTACAGAGTCTCTGGCTACTTTTGAGAAGGAATGGAACTCGATTATCGACAAGTACTCGAATGTCGAAGACCAAGGAGACGTTATTGACCTGGCTAGTGGCTCAATCGTCAAAAACAATGGGCATTTAGAACTTTTGGAGGATGAGGAAGATACCATATGGGATTCCATGTTTCCTAAGCAGAAAGAAGGCGAAGAAGAAGACAAGGCAGGTGTTTCAGCACCCTCTACGCCGTCTCTACTGCAGCAGCTCGGAGAGTTTCACAGTGAGTCTGAAGAGGAAGAGGAGGAGAAGGAGGAAAAGTCTACGAAGAAGAGAAGAATCAGTTTGTGGGACGTATAGAGAGGGGACCAAGCTGACCCGGGGCCACCGCTTTCGGTTTCCCCTCAGGACTATTTATTGTAAAATATTTATTACTTGACAATCACCAATTAGGGACAAATTGCCGTCAGGAAGGAAATGACGCCGTTGACGGTAAATAACTTGAGAGCACCACACTCCCTCCTTTCTCGGGCGGCAACATAAATCCCGAAGCTCCGTGATTAATGCACAGGCGGCTTCTTGCAGCTGTTTAACCACAGTCTCACAATAGCACCGTACGCCCATACTTGTACGTCCAGTACAAGAGACATGGTGCATACGATCAAGCTGTTCCAGGCACATACGAGTTTGCCGTTTCAGATTCTATATTTGGATATTAAGGAGGTGAGGCGGAGAAGCTGGTGGTGATGAAGTGGAGAGACAGTTGTTTAGGTGGTTACTGATAGTTTGATAGGCAGTCAAAGGCCATTCTACCGTGTCCATGGGACGGTAACATCAGCTACCAATCAACCAACAGCTACTTATGTTACTTTAGTATACTCTTGTGAATCTACTTCTAGGTACCCGTACATACTGTAACTGCCCACTTCCCTTCCTATCGTCAAACCATCTAATGTCTCAGTTGTAGACTAATTACAGAATACGAATAGGGATGAGACGAGGGGTCTGTTACGGCACAATAGGGGTATCTAGCCAAGAGTGTAGCCAGGATAATGGTACCCAAGAGAGGTGGTGTTGTACCAAGCTCCTTGCAGTACGATGCTAAGTATGTAAAAGCACTCTACGTAGTGCCAAGTAAACTACTCCGTACTACCGTTAGCACCTATACAATCGTAGCTTCTACCACCACCACGTAACTTCGTGGTTCACCTCTAAGAAGCACCATCCGTTACGTTACAACGGCTATCGTATCGAGGAAGAGGGTCACTGTAGAGATTGGATGGTCAGGTACAGTTCCAGGCAGATACCAACTCGTAAATGAGTCTGTAGACGAAATTAAGAGGCTCAGTTCAGACCTCACAAGACTCGCACAAGGCCGACCTCAACACTCAACAATTACCACCCCTCAGTATGTTGCATCTCGGAAAGGGCAGTGATAATCGCTCTAATCGGATCGGCTACGTACGGAGAGCGGTCATCGTATACTTCGGCTATTCTTTCCGTGCCACACTATGCGGAAATACCTGTTCTCGCTGCCGATCATCCGGTTTCAGATTCCGAAATCGTGCTACAGGCTGTATGGAAGGAGGAGGAGGGCTGCCGGGCTGCAAAGGGCTTCATTTCGGGCTCTGAGGCGGGCTTGAGGCCGGAAAAAGACGCAAAAGGGCTCCACACCGTTACCCGCCGTTCTGGGCGCTTCTCAAATAGTGTCACAGTTGTCCTAAACAGTCAAAACCCTAGACTAGGTTTGTTTGTTTGAAGTGTGAAGTCTGTAATAAGTGAGTGACTATCGTCTGATGCAGTGGGAGAAAATGAGATATTATCAGATACAATACTGTACATACGTGATGAGACAAGTATGTAGCAACACTTTGATTTACGTCGATTTACGTCGATTTACGTCGATTATGGAAAAAAACCAACCCATTCATCTTCAGCACACTTCTTATCTTATCCTTACCTCACCCCTTCGCTCAATTAGGTTGCAGACTATCCTGATCCGGCCAAATAATTATGCGGGTGCCCTGAAAGGGATGCGGGTTCTAAGACCCAAAACCAACAAGGGAAAGGAAGAATGTATAGTGGAGATTTTAGACCTGACGTCACAGACTTTAGTGGATACGCTACCCTGATACAACCTTGTGGTCGGTCTTGCCCACTTTTGCGGGGATACGCACACGTCTCCGGTTGCACCTGGCTCATCTGACATTTTATAAATACCAACATATTAGGCATGTTTCTTTTTTTGCCCTTTTTTTCTGATTTTTCTTTTCCTTTTTTTCTCCTTAGCATTGTCCCCTGTATGATGTGACACACAAGCTATCTGGACGTCGTCTGCGAAAGCCTAAAAAACAACATGTAACAGATGTGCCTGGCTATCAACTCTATTTGTAACGCGTAACGCGAAACAATTGGATTGTCATGCTGCCAACCTGCGTAGGACTGGCAGGGGTTGCAAGTGAGGTAGACCGTGGGAGTGCGGGTGTAGAAACGAGATCGAGAGGCTGCTACGGTAAGTGGGTTTGTGTTTACTCTTGCCAGAGTTGCGATTGTGCTAGCTTAACCTACAGAATGTGTGAGACTTTGCCACTGAGAGATATATCAGGTGAGTCAGAAGATTTGGGAAAATGGTTGAAAAATCATAGAAAATTGAATATAATTGGAAAAATTAAAGAAAAATCGGCATAGATGAGGGATTTTCAATGGGCATTCCACAAGTACACTTACAATATGTCCCTTCCCACAATCGGCACGCTACGTTACTTCTCCTACAATTGTGCACTACGTTTCACAGTCTGATGAAAATCATAGATAAATAACAGCTTGAGCAGATGAAAAGCGATACTGGGGGTTGGCGGAATACCCACCCCCGTAATAAATAACCCGGCGCGCCAGCGCTACCAGGACTTCTTGTAGTAATCCTCCCACATCTTGACGTGGACCTCAATCACGTTGCGATCCAGATCGGGGTACATGTTGTACAGATGGTCGACCATCTGGTCGATGGACCGGCACAGGTGGTGGGTTCGAACGTGCACCTGGGCGACCTTGTCGTGCTGGTCGGACCACTTGACTGCCATGGTGAATCGAAGACTTTTGGTGGTACAGAGGTTTGGGGTGTAGAATGCAAATGCAAGTGGCGATGGATGCGGGTGGAGTGTTTTCTGGCACAAAGGAGTGGGTACCAGTTAACGGAGAGCGATGTGTGTGTGTGTGTGTGAGGGTGAGGTGAGAGGGTGTGAGAGATGGTGGTGGAAAACGTCGTGGGTTGAGTATATATACTTAACTTGTAGCACGTTTGTCATGTGGGGCTTAACCTCAGGGGGAGAAGCTTATTCTGAGTCGTCAGAAAATATCGGCGTGCATGACACCTTTGTGTGTGAGAGTGGAACCGGACCTACAGGCACACAAGCAGGCACCGTGAGGGCTGAAACGTCAGAGAGCGAAAAGAAAAAGGACGAGAAAAAAAAAAGGACGTAAAATCTGTAACGACAAATATTCTCGGCGCAAGTGGAAAAAAATATCCGGTTGTTTCACCTCATAGGAGGGTGATTATGGTGTGACTGAAGACTGTAGTCACTAGTCACCGACCACCACGGTAGATCAGATTGCTGTCTAACAAACTGTACACCTCTGTTTTCTGTTCCCTTAACCCAAGGCCGATCTCGCCATTGTCGTCTTTTGTTTGCCCTTTCTCCTACGCTCCACTTGTTCCATGCATGTTGTGCCTGTCAGTCAATGGTTTTCAAAGGTTTGGCTTTTAGCTCGGCTCCAAAAGTTGGCTTTGGAATCCGCCCAAAAGGTCTATAGGGGCTCCAGTGTGTCAGATAGAGGAGGCGCTAAACCACAAGGACCGAGCGGTGAAATAATAACGTTGAAAAAATGGGGACGTGACGCGTTATGGCCAGTGATACGTTGTGGGGGACGATAATTGTAGGGGCGAGTCCAAATCGGGGTCATCAGGGTGAGTCTTTTGATACAGATGATGATACAGTTGGTAAGATTGGTTACATTGATAGTTGGTTACATTGATACAAGCACACCAATGAGTCAGATACTAGTACCAGTACTCGTAGCAGTATCCGTACAAAACCCACGCTCGCACTCCTACACAGACGGTGGTTAGAATATATTAAATAGTTTTCCCAACATGCCTCACATGTCTAACATGCCTCAACATGCCTCATGCTGGACTGCTGTAGGTCCAGTCCTCCTTCACGCAAAAACGAGTCTCTCTTCACTCCTTCACATGACACCCTTCCAGTATTTGACCCTCTTTAGCACGAAGGAAAACTCGTGGCCGGGCAGATGGGGCATCAGAGTCACCGCCGACGTTTCGCACGTTTCGCCAATGTTGAGCTCCACGTAGTTGGCCACAATCTGATCTTGTTCGTATCCCCAAGCCATGGTGTTGAATCCCGTGTAGTCTTGTCGCTGACGTCTGACTGTGTCTACCGTCGCCGACCGTCCACCACCCTATATAAATACACAGCTATCGCTTTGGTGGCTGGCCAATGCTGATACAGCCCTGGTTTGGGTTTTCCACACCGCTCCTAACACAACCACCCCAGCTTGAATAATATAATATCGCTTTTTTAGCATTTTTCGGCCACTTTGGAATCCGGCCAGAATTCTCAACGTGCCCGGATCTGGAAAAGGTCTGAAAAAGTCGCCCAGACGCTGTTCAACAAGCCGGAAACGGAAATCTAACTGGCGGAGAACCAAAATGCTACCCCCGCGACTAGAGCTCGAAACTACGGAAAAATACTCGCCCGTCGATCCGAACCAGGGCCACTAAATTTGGCTTTCACAGTGATGGACACAAGAGTCTTAAACAGTCTTAGGGGTTGCCTGTTTTACACTCAGGGGTAGACGTGAAAGCGTTTCACATGAGGAGGTCATCTGATTGCCGATAATCGCGATTATGCTGGGGTTATCCTGTGGTTACAAGTGCCAGTACCTCGTATGTAAGGGAACTCCTGGATATTCTCACTATCGAAGGAAACATGCATGGTAGGAGTCTTGGTTAGTGCGCGCACGGAAAATACTGAGCTAGCTGCGGGTCTCAACCACAGTGCCCACCAAAAGCAGGACCCTATCGGTTGGTAGCGGTGTATTTCTGAGACTAGGGGTAGTTTACCCTGGAGAGGCAAAAAGGGAGAGAACCGTTTTGTGAGAGCTACAGGGGTGGTGCAGGGATGGCTGAAGTTGGAATCGTTTCAGAAAGACGAGGGGAATCGATTGCTGTTTTCAGCTTTCAAATATCTGCTCTATTCGTCAAGTTAAACGCCTCCCCTTCTACCTCACGCTGTAAACATCTCTCCCTAAGTGGATAATATAAACACAATTATTATGGCTAGTTTTGAAGCCAGTTGGACCAGTGAAACCCTCAAAATATTGATATACCGCCAATATAGCCTGCACTAAAATCGCTCACCCTTACCTTGACCCCAACACCCTCATTCGTCCAATTATCTCTCCCTTCTGTCAGACACCAAACATTCACACCCACACACGCAATGCATGAAAAGATTTGAGTTTCTGCACGATATGAAATATTTTATGGTGCGCCACTCAGTTAGAGTTTCGAGGAAATCTATATAAACACCTTTGCACCCACACCCAGTTTTCTTCTGTAAGTGACGTATTCCATAGGATCATTTCTATAGGACATGTCTCTCATGACTTCTTAAAAGAAGCCACTTATTCAAACTTGGTTGATGAGATAGAACCTGCAAACCCCAGAGTGAGAACTCATTTGTTTGATTGTTTGTCCTTGTGACTCAGTCATCTTATTATTCCCGGCGCCCTAGGCGTTCAAGGAGCGATGATCTTGTCCCTTTGTTTGAGCCTCTCCGGAGGAGTGACTTAGGGTGGGTTTGTATGGCAGTCTGACAAGTTTCTGTGGTATTTTTTGGCTATATAGTGAACCATTTGCACAAAACATTGAACAGTATATCATTGATTAGTAAGACGAACAGCATGGGAGAGCTTTCGATGGAAGTGCAGTTACAGTATGTACCAACTGTTCCAGAGCGTTTCACTGACTCTTCTGTTTTATTCTCTCTTTTATTGCCCGTCGAAATTGTTAGTATTACGCTGACTTACATTCGATTGTGGGAATGCAACAGTGTATGCTTAGGCCGCAATAGCGCGTTTGTTCGACCGAGCTGAAGACTTCTTTGGCTTGTTGGGCAGGCGTTTGGGGTTGATTGAAGTGAGCTCGCGACGTACCCAGTTCAAGAAGCTCAGGACCGCGGCATTGGACTCTGGACGGACGTTTCCACCAAGCGGGAAGAGCTTTTGGTGGTTTCGATCGAACAGGACCCAGGGGGAGAGCATCATGGGTTCAAACGACTTGCAGATACGCCGTAGGGCACTGTCCAGGGCCTCGTAGGTGATGCCAGAGTTCATGGCTTCAATATCCTCCGCGAGGAATTGCAGTGTGATGCGGAGGTGTGTAGCGCCAGCGTCCACAGGCGGTATGGGCCACCGGGCAATGAACCGGCTTTCAGCTTCATCGAAGTTGAGGGGACGGGGAGAGGGGTAGTACTCTTCGAACGCCAGACGTAGGAAATCAGCCTCAAGCTCGTCCCAAGAGGTTGGTGTGAGAAAAGCGATGGCCCGGTAGAGGTGGGAATTCTTTGGGGCGACAATTTGGGCTAAGTAGCTGGTAGCCAAACGAGGGTGGTGGTGAGGCAGTTCGAAGTTGCCGACATAAGAGGTAACCAATGTTTTAAATCGCGCAAAGACGACAACCAGGGGAACGGATGGGAAGCGGAATTCCTCGTTGGGTGGTCGGAAGTTGAGGTGCGTCATGAGAGGGTCCTTGACAGCTTCCGAGAGACGCTTTTCGACCACCTTCGTCAGTTCAGGCGGAGAATCCGCGGGCACTGGAGACGGATGACGCCGTTCATATACTGTCTGGAACCAGACCGGGAAGAGGGTGGTCATAGCGGTCTGGTACTCAGGACCGTCTTTTTCGAACTTGCTCTCTGATACGAGGTACTCCGAGAACTTTTGATGAAGGTCGAAGTATTCCTGCATGAAAGCCGTTATCTCGGGTTCAGACTCAGGCAAGGAGGACGGCGTAGAGGGGGTGTCATCACTCCAAGTGGAGCACTCGGTCTCTGTAGTCGAGGATGAATCCAACAGGGAGGATTCAAGATGTCTCGTTAAGGAAAGGGTCACGTCACGGGTAAAGTCGGCGTAAACCGTCTGCGACTCGCGTGCTTCGGGGTCGGGGCTGTAGCTGTTGGAGGCGGCAGGATCGTGGTTCATGACGAAGGGGTCGAATTAGCAATCGGATGTCACCATGTAACAGTTATGGGTGGACACTGGAGTGTTTCTTAGATAACGTTTGTTAGACACATAATCGTCACAGGAACCATGCTTATTAATGTTATCATGAATTGAATTGTATAAGGGAAAAAAACAACAGGAAAGGTGCTCAAACTTGACTCTTCTCGTTTCCTACCCTTCTAGAGGTGAATTACTGTTTGCAATTCTGCTAATTACTTGCAGTTCATATCTACAATCTACAAGTACTGTACAGTACTCATACATGTCTTCTACCAGTAGTATACAATCAATTTGCGCTATTGCAACTAATAAATAATGTTGGATGTCCTACTCGTACAGGCACGACTACTTCTTGTAGCCTCTCTTGGCTTCATCTGACAGCCGCATACTCTCCTTGATGTTGAAGCCTCCCGTCAGAAGCTGCTGGATCTGCTCCAGGTCCATACCAGAAGTCTCGGGGTACAGGAAGAAGACAAACACTTCTCCCAGAGCACAGAGACCAGCGTAGAAGGAGAAGGTACCAGTGGGGGTGATGTTCTCCAACATGGTCAGGAAAGTGGAGGACACAATCAGCGAACCGGCCCAGTTGGTGGCAGTAGCCATACCGGTTCCCACACCTCGCACAGAGATAGGGAACAGCTCGGACTGCTGCCAGGGCACGTTACCGATACCAGTGGCGTAGAAAGCGACGTAGACGAGCTGGGCCACCAGAACCACGTAGGCCCATCCGGAGATGTGTTCTTTGTCGAGCTCGTGGTTCGGGTTCTTGTCCTTTTGCTTGTCGAGGAAGTGGAAGGCAATGGCGTTGACTACCAGACCCAGAGACATACCCCAGATGGTTCCCAGAAGGATTCGTCGTCGTCCGATTCGGTCAATGACCATGAAGGCGACGATGGTGAAGACGAAGTTGGTTCCTGCAACAATAATCGAGACGGCAGTAGCGTTATCGAAACCAACCACCTCGAAAATGGTGGCCGAAAAGTACATGAGCGAGTTGAAACCACAAAACTGCTGGATACCCTGCAGACCACAGGCGATAATGAGAGCTCGCAGGTTGGAGGGAACACAGTACAGCTCCTTCATGGTGTTTCTGGCTCGCTGGAAGGTAGTCAGACCAGACTCCTTGTATGCGTTGTGGAGCATGAGTTCGTGGAGCTTTCGATCCAGAAGAGCGTCGTCGTTGGTGGCATAGGTCTTGGCCAGCACCTTCTTAGCCTCCTCAATCTTGTTCTTTCGCACGAGGTATCGAGGAGTCTCGGGCATGAAGACGAAGATGACCATCTGGACGAAAGCAGGCACCATGGACAGACCGACAAGAATTCGCCAGCCCTGGTGCACGTGGGCCATACCAGCACCGATACCGTAGGCCACCAGCTGTCCTCCAGTGATGGCCAGAACGTTGAGAACCACAAGACGGCCTCGGATTCGAGTGGGAGCCAGCTCAGAAATGTACAGAGGAGCACACAGCGAGGCGATACCCACGCCCCATCCCATGACGAAACGGCCGCCGATCATGGTCCACACGGCGTGAGCTCCACACTGGATGGCAGCTCCGACCAGGAACAGAATGTTGGCAAAGGTGATGACCCACTTTCGACCAAAGAAATCGCACAGCGCGCCTGCAATCACTCCGCCGAGAAGAGCTCCCAGAGAGGTGGCAGCGGTGATCAGCTCTTTATCTCCGTTGGTCAAAGCTTTTCCCAGATCCTCCTTGATGACAACGAGAGCTCCAGAAACGTAGCCGGTATCGTATCCAAACAGGAAACCCGAGATGGAGGCCAGAGCTACAAGCACAAACACAAACGGCGAGATTTTCTCCGCCTCCAGGTTGCCCTCAGCAATGGAACCTGTGGTTTCATCGCGGGTACTGGTACTGGTCAGCCCCCTCATGATGTGGGTGCCCTCATCGGCACTGCTTCCAGAAGACGACTCGGAGGTCGTGATCTGGCGGTTCTTGTCCAGCGACATTAGTTCGAATGAAGTCAATGTGAACGAGGGAGGTTGGAGAGTGAGACGGTGCAACAGAGAGTGTAGTATAATTTCAAGGTATCTCCGTAAACTAAGCACCAGCACTAACCAAAGTCAATGTTGCGCTAGAGTATGTACTTGAGAGTTAGTGGGGCGCAAGCGGTGGAGTCACGTGACTCAAAATGGCTAGATCGACGCGCCTTTCGAGAGAAAATGGTAAACGCGGTCAACCAGGTGCTGTCTATTCCTCTATTCACGCCCATAAAACACATTTGCCTTGCTACACGGCTTTTTGCCTTTTACAGTTAACCCGCTGTAGGCAGAAAAAAAAAATAAGGTCAAGATTTCGAACCGGAAAAGTTTTTGTGACCCCCAAATTATCCGCCCTTTGAGGAAACAAGGGTACATAATCCGGCTTAAGGAAAAAGAGGGCGGAAGACATTAGTATGTGAAGAAAGAGGAGAGTTGGGACAGTTGATTTGGATTTCCCCGGCCCTTTTGCCGATTTTCCTCGATTTTCTTCAAATTGTATCCCACCTCCCCCCTCCCTCGTTTAACTCACTTTACCCTCATAGCCGTTCCGTCCCGTTCCACGCCCTAAGTTACTTACAAAGCCGTAGCGACAGTACCGACAGGCGCAGCGGATCTAAAGTCAATGCTCGCGTGCGTAGTGACTTGTAGCGAGATGATTGGCAGAGAGAGATGTTCCGGTTGTCCGAAGTAGGGGATGGAGCCGTGTGTGTTGGAGGCAACTTTTCTACTGTTCTGCCTTTGGCTCTCTTCCATACAAGTACAGTACAAGTAGAGAGCTGTTCGTATTAGTCACCCACTAATTCGGACAGTCTAGACCCTGTCAAACAAGTCTCATAGCTGCATTTCAGAACACGTCATGCTAACAAGTAAGGAGGAAGAGACTTGTCTATGATGGGGGTACGAAGTACGAGTATTCGTAACTTATAACCATGCTTTGACGTCTCCATTCTCTTTGGTGGCCAAGGCTACAAGTACTCACTCTGGTCCCTTGATACACCTCCACACCCTGTCAACACCCTGGTCTTGGTGAGACATGTCCCAGTTACCAAGCCACCAAGCTACAAGTATGTACCGAATGCCACGTACTGTCTGAAAGAGTACTTTCAGGCTACTGAGGGCTCTTGGTAATGCGCTATACGGCTACAAGGCTAATTACTAAGACCCTACCTCTCGACTAAAACGTCTCTATACACTATATACTAATTTACAACTCTGCCAGACGCTTGGCGGCTCCTTCGGCAGTAATGTCTCGCTGAGGCATGCCCAGCATCTCGAATCCGACCTGGAACTTCTTCACCGACGCAGATCGCAGAAGGGGAGGGTAGAACAGCAGTCTGAGATGCTCATAGGGACAGTCTTCAACGTCCACAAACGACTGATGGATGCCCATGGAGTAGGGGAACGAGGTGTTGAAGAGCTTGTCGTACTTCTTAGTCAGCACTGAAATGGCGTCAGCCAGATGCTCCACCTGCTCCTTGGTCAGCTTCTTGATGGAAGAAACCCGTTCCTTGGACACAATCATGGTCTCAAAGGGCCAAACAGCCCAGTAGGGCACAACTACGAGAAAAGAGGCGTTCTGGTAGACGATTCGCTCGTTCTTGGACATTTCCAGGTTCACGTAATCGACCAGAAGATCGCGGTTCTTCTCATCCTTGTATTTCTTCAGCGAATCAAACTCCATCTGAGGCTCTTCAGGAACAACACTAGTATTCCACACCTGTCCATGAGCATGGGGGTTAGAACAGCCCATGGTGGCTCCCTTGTTTTCAAAGATGAGCGAGTACTTGATTCCTCGGCTTTGGGCCTCAATGTACATCTTTTGCCAGGTTTCAATCACCTTCTCAATTTGTTCAACGGTCATTGTAGCAAGCGTCACATTGTGTTTGGGAGAGAAACAAATGACCTGGCAGTATCCAAACACATCTTCCTTTCTCAGCAGATCCATTTCCAGCTCGGAAGGCTTAGTTGCCTCCTTCTCAGCGTCTTCAATCACCTTTTCCACCTCCGGGGTCTTCTCAAACACAGCACTGAAATCGTTCTCGAAAACAAAGGTGTCCTTGTAATCCGGGTTCATTTCCCCGTTGATTCGCGCGTTCCGAGGACACAGATAGCACTTGTCATCGTACTCGGGCTTTGTGTCTTTTGTAGGCTCTTCTTGCTGTCCCTGCCAAGGTCGCTTAGCTCGATGAGGAGAGACAAGCACCCACGACCGTCTGAGCGGATTGTAGCGTCTGTGAGGGATATCTGAGGCCACGAGAGTCATTTTGGGGGTCCGTTTGTGGTCGCCAAACACGTGGATCAGCTTTTGGTGAAGGCAAGATGCAGAAAGATGGACTAAAAAGCCATCGGGTAAAAGCTGGGGTTTATCCGGAGAGCGAGGTATAATTACAGTAAAGTTCTATATAGAGGGGGGATTTGGGAAGCGATATTGGCGGTGAAGGAGGGGCCGTGTGGTGGATTGAATAGTATTGGAAGACTCACAAAGGCCTGCTTAGTTTATTCCCTTTTTCAAAAATCAATTTTGATTAGTTTTGACCAACTTACAAGTCTCTCTCTCATTGCATGCTGATATTAATAGAACCTTTGGCGAGTCTGTTATGAAATACTGTTGACTGCAAAGGGAAAACGTTGACGCAGACAAATACAGACTACAAGTAGCTCCTTCTTTCCAACGGCTCAAAGACTTCTCAATGCTGCTATATCTTTCATAGTAAAAGGCGTACGGCTCGACAGATTGACCACCTTACTTTGGGCTTAAAACGAATGATGTAACGGACTCTATGGCTAGGCTGGAGCTCAGAAGAGCAGTTTATCGGCTAGAACAAGGCATTCTAATCACTTCTATGTGAAAACATTACCACCGTTGTATACAATAATTCCTGACTCTGGACTTGCTCACTCTTTTCGACATGCATCTCGCTTATATTTTAGGTTGGTTTGAAATTTTACAGAGACTGTATACGGAGTGAAGTAGAGTGGGTACCTAGAAGGACGAAAAAAAGATCACAAAACAATCACGAGCGCTTGAATCAATTACACCAGTCTCTCCTGTCCTATTTCTGTCATTTACACCCTTCTAGATATGCCACACCACCCTCCACCCACTTTCTCTTTATCTCCCTAATTACATGGACATGCATAAAAACTATCAGCAACTATCACACGATCTCCACATCTTCATACGCACACAACTCCTTCAATATGGCTAAAAAAGCAACACCCAAGCCGTCTGCCAAATCTGCCAAGATAACAGCCTTTCCATGGCCAAAATCTCTTCTCGATAACGACCCTTCCAAGTCCTACAAGGTGCACACTGAAACGATCCTCGAGGACCAGATTTACGTGATCCACGGCTTCCTTCCTGCCAAAATCTGTAATGATCTGGTCCAGACGATTGTCAAGACAGACGCTGACGACCAGCATACGTTCAAAATGGAAACTACGCCGCTGACTAAGCGTAGAGATTATGCTGCTCGAGTGAACGACCGGGGAGCTGTGGAAGATACTGGCATTTGCAACTACCTGTGGCACCAGCTGGAGCCTCTTTTTGAGACTCAGCCTGAGCTTGCCGAGTTCAAGTCGGCTTATGGACTCAATCCTAACATTCGACTGTACAGGTATACGCCTGGACAGTTCTTTGATCAGCATTACGATGAAGCCAACAGATGCAAGGTGGGAACTACTGCTTGTACTACACGATGGACGTTGTTGTTGTACCTTTCAGAGTGTCAGGGAGGCCAGACAATGTTCTACGAAGATGGAGGAAAGTCCTACGAGGTTCAGCCTACTAATGGAAGTGTGTTGTTGCATAAACATGGAGAGGATTGTCTCCTGCATGAAGGACGGGAGGTGACTGGCGGTGAAAAGTGGATTTTGAGATCCGATGTTGCTTGGAAGAACTAAGGCGACTGAACTGAGACACTCGTGTTGGTGAACTATGACTCAACAGGCTCTCATGAGACTCACAGTTATTCTCAAGAAATTACGTCTTGGAGCCTGCTTTCAGCTCCCATATGATGACTAAATGGTTATTTCAAAGAGATCTTGAAGCCCTTGAAGTTTTCATCTGGTCAGTCGGAGGTCTGTAAGGTCTGGAAGATCCCATTGACCTGCTCTACCTCATGAACGTCACCAAAGGTGTATACCAGCGTTTCCGTACTCATGGAAACGTTAGCAACTACAAGAGAGCTTTTAAGAGAGCTAACATGAAGTTCCAGCTCCAGTTTTGCTTTATGGCCAACATTTTCAGGCAGCGATGCAAAGTAGTTATACTTAGTCAATGTCAAGTAAATGTCATCACTTAGTTAATAGTATGACCCAAAGCTCACAACAGAGGGTATCCAAGAGCTACCAGAACTAGTTGAACTGCCAAAAATGTACATACACCACTACTCTCAGGATACTAAGTCATAATCTCTTATTTCATCTAACTTTTCGGATCATCTCGAATAGTTAAGCTGAGATCTAAATTACGATGTGGAGAGCAACACAAGAGAGGTCCATATGTGTGGTGATGTGGACGGTGAAAACGAAATTAAAAGCGGTAAACATACTAAACAGCCCATTCCAATCACTTTTGTCTCTTCAGAATTTCCCCTTCTCCTCACGTGACCCAAATACACCCCACCGTCCGTCTTGCTCCCAACTCTATTGCTCCGCATGTCATCATGCATAAGCTGTGCTTCTTCCTGCCTGCTGAGATAATGGTCCCATAACCATCTCTCATTGCCACACACAACACACTAACAACCGTTGCCACAGCACCCACAATGTCACATAACCAGCAAGCCGCCCAGCCATCGTCGTCACGCACCCAGGTGATTGAACGGGAGGCGTCTCCAGGCGTTTTGACCGTCAGAGGAGCTGCCGATGAGGAGGACTCCAACGTTCGATTCACAGAAGAGGTGGTCGATAACGAACACATGGACAAGAAAAAGTCGAAAATCTGCTGCATCTACCACCCCCCTGCCGAGTTTGGCGAGTCGTCCGAGGAAGAATCGTGCGGATCTGACGATTCAGGCCCGGAATCCGATGAGGGAGACATTCCTAACGCCCGAAAACCCAAGAAGAAGAACAAGGGCAAGTGTGGAGGACACAGAGACCCTTCGCCAAACGCCTACGAGCGAAAGCCCCGACCCAAGAAGAATTAGGGAGTTTGGGGGGACGTTTAACGGGTTTACTATGCATTCTACACACTACTCGTACCAAAACAACCGGACTACGATACAATACCTGACACTGTATTATAATATATTGTGATTGAGAAGGGAGGAAGGAAGACACCTGAGCCTCACAAGCGTAACAGGACTTATCTTATAGAGCATTTGTAGCCGTGGCTCTTGAAAAGCAGAACATCTCATTCTGCCATCTTTGTGCTTAGTAATCAACCCTTCTAAGTCGCAAATAAGGTTTTGATCTGTCTGTGTGACCTTTTGATATATCGTGACCAGCACACAGAAATCAACATCTCAAAATGTCGAGACTGACCAACACAGATGTGAGTATGAGGAGATGGCGGTATCTATCTTGTTGCGCCTGGGACACAGACACCCCTCTGACTTGATTTAGTCAGATCAGACATATTACGAGGTACAACTGTTGTTACCACATCAGCATCGTCTTTCATCATCTAACGCAGTTCATCTCAAAGCTCAAGGAGGCATTTGACGGCATTGCCAGCAAGGAGAAGAAACACTCGTTGTATTTCACACAAAAACGGCTGAGTCCCGCGTCTGTGGAGCCTGAGGAGTCGTCCAAGGAGTACCCTCTTCTGATCCGAGTGGCCTACACTACTGGCGGAAAGAAGACCAAGCTCACCACTGAAGTGGATCCTTCCAATCTCGACGAGTTTTGGAAACAGTACACTGACGTGATGAAGGCTGGAATGGCCCTGAAGAAGAAGGACAAGAAGCGAAAGCGAAAGTAGTGGTTGTGAAGACAGGTTACGGACGATGAAGACGGAAAAATGAATGTATTTAATGGATTTGGATGATTTGGAGGGTGAGAGATGGGTATTATGCTGGAAGAATGGACGTTTGCGTGTTGGTGTGGTTGTAGGAGGTATGAAGAGACCTGTTTAGATCAGGAAGAGTACTAGGACTCATTAGAAGCTACGAGGAGTGTGAAAAAGTGATAGGGGGTCTGGATGATGAGTGTCTAGACGTTGTTTGATGAGTATTTCATGAGTGTATAGTCGTTGTATTGTACGAATACCTCACGTAGCCTGCGAGGTAGCCTACTATACTGGAAGCTCACCTACAATTACAGGTGTGGGAATGGCTGTTTCCACGAGAAGTGAAAACTACAGAGAGAGTTTTCCATTGAACTTGATCAGATGATACTTGTTGTATTGCTCTTCTTTCTCGTTACTTGTACAGTAGTCTGAATCCTCATGTTAGCTACACAGTCTAGCCCAGTTGAATGATCTCACTCTCTTACTTAAAGCTTTCCAACTACTGTAGATGAAAAATACTTAGACAAATCTGTCAATACCTACAGTATTAGTGAATCAATAACCCCATAAAAACACTAGAAGTCGGAATACTTGTCTTACTCAGTCTCTCAATGTCTCCATTTCCTCCTCATACTGCAATGTTCCCCTGTATGACAAGATCGTGTATATCTACTGACCTCCCCAAACCTGCAAATACTCCAAATCTCATTTAGTGTCTCTCCTCAGGTCTATTATTATTCCTGACAACCCAACCTCTCCTTACTAGCACCCCTATAATTAGCAGTTCTATTACGTAATACCTTCATGGTGCCAGCCTTCCCTATCACCCCCAAGGTAACGGAAAGAACCGCTTGAAATAGCTTTTCTCTCCCGTAACTGTCTCTTCCCTCATACCTTCTTACGAATAACTTCCTCTCTACTTGTAGCCTTCAAGCCACCAATCTTCATGTTCCGACAATTACCGTCCATATAAGATTAGTCAGAACTACAAAGACTCCCTCAACAGTAGCTAATATAGAGGCTGAAATTTCGCACATGACACGTTCCACATCTCCGCCCTGGCCTCAACTATTTGGCAATTTCCCCACTTTCTCGCGTTTTTGCCAATAATATTTCTCCTATTAACCCCCACATGATAGTTATCCCAATCGCCCCCACACATACGATTGATTCATTATATGCCCAGCTATGATATTTAGGCTAGGTATGCACAGAAAGAATGCAACCATGCGGTGGGCGTGCGAAAAAAGTGGTGAAAGATACCTCATTTATTGGGGGAAAACTGGACCCCTGTAATATCCACACTCTCACCATTCGAATAAACCGCTTTTTTTCTCTCCACCACCTCCCCTTCCCGTTTTAGACGCCTCCAACTTGCTTCGGAATCCGTAACTTAGCTTGCTTGGATGTGCATACCTGAAGTTAAAGTGTTATCGGGAGCGGACAATCTCGTGAAGTACAAGTACACACTGCACCGAGCATCTGGAGTCCGAGAGTCTTTCAGCCAGGTATTATTGTCTTCAACAGTTGTTTTCGCCACGAAAAACGCCCCAACACCAAGCCCCAAGGCCTCATAAACGCTTTCTCCACCTCTCACCTTGAAGAGAACAGGGATCTCTACCAGTACAACACCTTTCAGTAAGTACTTGTCGTTATCACCGCAACCATACCTCAGTCAACCAGCCCGGCAACGCTAGAGTTGCACCCCCCGACCGAAAGGCACTCTTCGCCCGAAAAAACGTCCCGATTCTACAGTCTCTACAGCCTTAGAATGGACTCCCGAAAACTGGCACTGCTGTGCTCGTTTTTGGTGGCCTCAGGATGCGGAACCATGTACGTGTACTCCGCCTACGCGCCGCAATTGGCCACCCGTCTCCACTTCAACGCGTCAGAGTCGCAAATCATTGGTCTTTGCGGCACTGTCGGCGTTTCTCTGCTCGGTATTGCTGCAGGAATCATCATCGATAAGTACGGAACTACAACTCCCATTGTTCTGGGCGGCGTCTTCCTGCTGCTGGGTTACTCCCTCATCACTCTCTGTTACGTAAAGACCATTGAAAGCGTCTTTCTGTGTGCTCTGGCGCTCATGACCGCAGGTTTCGGTTCAGGAATGTCCTTTGTCGCCAGTATCAAGGTCTGTGCGCTGAACTATCCCGAGAATAGAGGCACCGCAAGCTCGATTCCTCTGGCTGCTTTCGGATTGTCTGCTTTCTTGTTCTCTACAATGGCTGGAATCTTCTTCCCTGGAAACACCCAGGGCTTTTTGATTCTGCTGACAGTCCTCACTTCTTCACTCTCCCTGGTGCTTGTGCCCTTTGTGAGAGTCATTCCTGCTGTTTCCCACGCTGAAGACGAAGCTCTGCTAGATGACGGATGCTCTTCTTCGTCTTGTGACAGCGTAGACATCTACGGAATGTCGCTGTTCAAGAGCATTGACTTCTGGAAACACTTTCTCATCATAGGATGTATCGCTGGATGTGGCCAGATGTACATCTACGGCTGTGGATACGTCATTCGAGCTCTTGTGGGCCCTGACGTTGAAACTTCAGGCGTTCAGTCGTTCCATGTTGGTATGATCTCCCTGCTGAGTTTCTGTGGACGTCTGCTATCAGGATCAATCTCAGACGTGCTCACACGGTACCAGTTCTCCCGTCTGTGGATGATCTTCATCTCTCTAGCTCTGGGACTGATTGGCAGCTTCCTGGCTACTGTTGTCACCGACATTTCCTTCCTGTGGATGGTGTCTCTGGCCTTTGGTCTGTCCTACGGCTTCTGCTACGGAGTCTACCCCACTATCATCGCTGAGATGTTTGGAATGACGTACTTTTCGCAAAACTGGGGCTATGCTGGTTCATCGGCCGTCTTTTCGGCGTACTTCTTCACCACCACTTTTGGTAAAGTGTTTGACTCTCATTCCAAGGACGATGTTTGCTACGAGGGCGTGAACTGCTACAAGTCTGCCTTCAGCATGGCCTTTTACGTCTTTGCCGTCTTTGTTGTCATGTGTCTCTACATGATCCACAACAACTGGCAAAAGTTCAAGCAGTGAGCTACTTGTTATAGAAAGTTGAGTTATAGATATGTATAGAATAGATGGTATGATGTTATAAAGTAGTGGTGGTATGAGAGGTATGTTATGTTAGTTTTTGAGGGGTTTCGGTGTGCTGATTCAGCCACTTTACCCAGCTAGACGGCCATCCGGGTCAACAAGGTCATTAGACCTGACATGGCAGTCTCTGGGTCATTCGGGAACAGATCATTGTCATGCTCGCATCCTTCTTCATCGCTCTCCATCTCCAATCTTGCCTGAAGACGTAAACGTGCCTCCTTTCGAATAGTTCGCATGTCCAGATTGCTATTAGGCCATCTGATGACGACATCCAGAAAATGGCTAGTGAGCGCCTGGACCTGCTGGGCATTAAGAAGTTGTGTCTGTAGCGTCTCCATCTTATCTTCAAATGCGGAAAGCTGCTCGCAAGTGAGTTGGCCGTTGGTTTCTCGAGTTGTATGAGACAGTTCCTGTCCTAGGGCGTCTACTCTGATACGAGTAAGCCGGATCTTGTCCATCGCGTGTTCTCTCATGAGTACGAGGTTGACAACCACGTCGTGGAGGGATGTCATAGTAAGGGTATGAACGGGTATCGAGTGAGAGCTGGTCTTTGTGGTTTATTTCAGTTCTGATATTTGATGTTTCGCCCTGGTATCTGTGTAACTGGTTATATCTCAGAACTAGAAGCTGTTGATATCAAGAAAATTGGTAGCCAAACGCTGGTCAAAATCGATTCTGAGAGGATATCTCTTGGTGGTCAAAACTAGGACGTCTGAGGTCGTCTGGGTATCTGGTGTGTTTCTGGGATCTGTGTAAGACGAGGCATGAAGGCAAAGCCAAGTGGCTATAAGAAAAGAGAGTGTGTGTTATTTAAGGTGAAGAAGTGACGTCAGGCGATTAAGATGGAGATGAGAGTAAGCCTACAAGTAGTACTTGTACAAGTAGCAGCTTCTTGTCACCACCCCCACACTGCTACAACTCATAATGCAATGTTGTAATGACCTATATAGGAATGCTGGAGTATCACCTGTGATACTGATGTAGAGAGGGTCACGAGAATACTCTTTACAGGTTTTGAGCTATCAGAAGACAGCTTCTTGTTGTTTGGTAGCCGTTGTATGGCATGTGGAGTGAGAGGTGTCGTAGCCATGAAAATGTCTTCAAGACTTCATCAAGACTTTGAGACACCATCACCGCTCTCTAACCCTGAGTAAATCCAGGAATTGGGCTCTCATCCGGATGAGGGAATCCCTTGTCGTCATCTGCGGCGTCTGAGAAGATATCTTCGTCTTCAGCACTGCTGGTTCCACTGCCATTCACTCCCAGAGCTGTAGTGGAACCACCACCTGGCTTTTCCTCCTTGATAGCCTTCTCGATCGACAGCAGTGTGTGTTCAAACGACTCGATTCGAGTCCCCAGTTCTCCCTCCATGACTGCCAGTTTCTTCTGGAGCTCTTCCAGCTGAGACTGAAGCTCGATTCCAATCTCCATAGGCGTCACAAACTCGGCCTTGTCGGCTTCTGTGGGTAGCAGTGGCGTCATGGGAGTCATGGGCACCACTGGTTTATCGTGACTATCGTTTGTTGCCATCTTGGAGTGATTGTGTGTTTAGGAGGTTGGATTCTAGTGTGCGATGACGTGCATATAGTGCATATTGAACTTTAGTGGGGGGTGATAGTGAGGATTAAGGGAGTCGATACTTGGCGATTGGAAAAGTGAGAGACAAATCTGAATAGTGCAAGTTGTTTTAAACTGTTTATTTACAGTGCCTATCAATTTCCAGCATCATACCTCTTAAATTGCGTGTAATGGCGGGGTACTTTATGGCATAGATTACCGGGTACTTTATGGCATAGATTACCGGGTACTTTATGGCATAGATTACCGGGTACTTTATGGCATAGATTAC
>BCKG01000002.1:823274-895053 GCA_001600535.1 Yarrowia sp. JCM 30696 | reverse complement strand
TGGCATAGATTACCGGGTACTTTATGGCATAGATTACCGGGTACTTTATGGCATAGATTACCGGGTACTTTATGGCATAGATTACCGGGTACTTTGGATACTGTCTGCCTACGGCATCCAGAAGATCCTTAAGTGTTAACAATTTGTTCCTCACTGTTTCTGTGTCTCTATTTGCATATCTTGTTCTCGTTACTATAACAACCTCTCACTATGCCTTAATAGATCACATAATAACATGTCTACATCTAACCACTGTGACTACAAGTGAATAATCAGAAAGGTGTAAGTTGATTGGAATCGTCTGTTCATCTTTCAATCTGCTCGGCTCTCTTTCAGTCTTCCGGCTACTCCATGTATCGGACATTAGTCACCCTCAAGTCAATATACACACTTCATTATATACTATTCACGCATTCCAGCGTGTTCCCCCCTCTGTCTACTTCTTCTCAGCGTCCAGCTTGATTCCCATTCGGCTCATGACGTACTCCTGGGCTCCAACGCCAATGGTCAGACCCAGACCCTCCTCGATCCAGTCGACCACCCAGTCCCGGGTATCGACGCCCTTCTCGGCGTGGGGGTTCTCCTTCTCGTCGAGCCACTGGGCCCACTGCGAAGGGAACGCCTGGGAGTTGATGGTGGTGCCGAAATCGTGGTCGGGGTCAGCCACTCGCACGGCAAACTGGAACTTGTTGTCGTCCACAAAGGGCTGAATCGACACGAAGATGGACGAGACTCGAATGGTGGGCTCCTCTTCAGGGATGGACACCTCAGGATCGTCTTCGGGAGAAGGTTCCGGCTTGGCGTCCTTTTTGGTGTACTCTTCGAGGGTGGCCATGGCCAGCTTTTCGGCCTGCTGGGCGGTTCCCACAAAGGTGTTGAGGTCTCGGGTGACAGAGGCGTCGGATCCTCGTCGGTGTCGCTCCTTGCCCTTCTGGACCACCAGTTTGAGCTCTCCTCCACCCTCAACCTGCTGCATCACCTTGGAGAAGACGTTGTAGACAATTGTGTCGATGGCAGGGTATCCGACGAGATCGTGGAACACGTGGATCTTGAGCTGCTCGTGTCTGGAGATGGGAGGAGCAATGGTATCCAGAACAGTGGAGAATAACGACTGCTTCTTGAGCATCTCAGTCAGACCAGCCACCGTGATGGCAGGCTTGCTCTCACCCCGCTCGGCAGCCTCGACCTCCTGGTTGGTCAGCTCCTGGAGCTCCTTGACCTTGGCTTCGGCCTGCTTGACGGCTGCAGAGGCAGTGTCCCAAATACCCTCCTTGTTTCTGTTCCACCAGGACAGAGCGGCTCCAATGGCAGCTCCAGCATCCACGGGGGCCGCAGAAGCAGCATGGTCGACTTCCGAGTCGTCCTCCACGTCCTTGGAAGCAGTATCCTTGACGTCCTCCTCCTTGACACTCTTGACGGCATCTTCGATGCTCATGTTGCCGCTCTGGACCTCATTCTTGACCTTCTCGATGCCGGCCTTGGTGGCGGGTGTGGCCTTGGGGTTTTTGGCGAGAGAGTCGAGGAAACCAAGGATATCATCGTCGTCTTTGGCGTCTTTGGGGGCTGTAGAGGTGTCCTTCTTCTCCGTGCTCTTCTCAGGCTTCTTGTCGGTCTTCTTGCCCTTGTCGCCGCTCTTGGCCTCGGATTCCAGCGAATCCAGCATCGACAGCACGTCGTCCGTCGTCTGTTTCTTGTCAGTCATTGTACTGGTAATTGTATGAGTGTAGTGTGGTGGTGTGAGTGGTGTTCCAAGCAGTAATATGCGTGTCCCCCAATCCTCCAAAGGTTATCGCCAGTTGGGGAAGAGAGAGCCGAAGATCACAGGCAGGGGTGGTGCGTAAAAATGGAAGAAATAAGTGGTAAATGACAGAGCCGAGTCACGTGATTGCTTCAGTTTTTTCTTATTTATTGGAATTATTCTGCCCCTTTATATCCTGCTGTGCCCCCACTAACTCATGTACAGGAGATGAGAAACACGTGTATATGTGCACCAGGGGGAGGTGAAGTGTAGGGGTGTAAAACTTTTGAATTGGGGTATTTCGCATTGACAAAAACATTAAGAGCAATTGTTTACAATTTCAGTCGTTTTCCACTTTTGCCACTTCATGGGCATGGTTTAGTTAGGTTGTGAGTATGTCTCGAGACGTAAAGTGGGATAAACGTGGAGGGCGTGTAGAACCAAGTGAAAGGGATATTTTCCAAGTACTTGTAAGCGGTTTTTCAGTGAATGTGAGCGAAATCGTCAACCGAAGTGGTCATACAAGTACAAGCACAACTGAACATCACTGGTATATACCCATGGTTCTCAGTGTATAAGAGAGGGAACTACTTGTACTTGTATACTTGTAGAGACTCCATTCTGAGAGCTTGGAGAAGGTCAATGTCTCGAAATCAGCTCAGTTTCAAGAAGGTCGGATACTTGTACTTGTAGCAACCTCTCAAGTTCCAGTTACTACATCAATGACTCCTTATTCTACACCTCCACTCCATCTGTCTCTTTACAGGAACACCTTGAACACACAATACTGAACAACAGGAACATATTGAGTTGCAATAGATATCAGAGACAGCCTAATATACTCATTTTATGGCCTTAAATCCTTTTGTAGTGTTCTATTTCAGCGCTCTTACGCCCTACCACGCATGGTTGATGACTAAGCATAATAACGATACTGTTGATTGTTGCCTGTGAGCTATAAGCTGGGAAAGAAGAAGCTGAGACTTTGCAGAGACTTAAAAGGCTATCGGGGACTTGTTTGAGCTTTTGCTCTCTTGGAAATAGCAGAGTAATACATTCACTAGAGTACATACAGTACTTGTATCTCCAACTCCCGGACTCACGTAACCAGGGCAACGAGGTGCACGAGAGAAGTGTATAACGATAGAATAATTACCGAGTACGGCATCAATTCACTGATGTATGTTCATTCTACAAGTAGCACTATCCATCAGTGTGTTCCTGAGTTCTCAGTGTTCTTTTACACGCCTTCTTAATTAAGCATGTATTTGTAGTCTTTATCTCCACACCATCACCAGAGATAAGTGAAGAGATTAATCAGTGACCTGAATGTGGTCTGAACGTGATTACCATCTTACTAATCATTCGCATTTAGTGGTTTTCCACGAATAGCTGTTTCTTTATACAGAAGTCTCTACTTATACACTGTAATTCCTCTCTCTACAATACAAACGTGTGGTTCTCCTTTCATATCAAATTTTCTACGTACTCGCAGGGGGTTGTGCAATAATACATTTTTTTCCTTTATACCTTCATGACGTGTTATAGCACGACGCTTAGTAGTAGGTAGAAGGTCGCTGGGAAGCAAAGATGTTTCGGCTCTTCTGGACTCGGTGGGGCAGAGGGAACTTGAGGTCGGGAGCAAGGAGCTGCTTGACGTACTGTCGCTTGACGTCCTCCTCGGTCTCGAGCTCAACAACCTTGAGAACGTGGATGGATCGGAATCGAGATCGGTGTCGGGCAGCCATGTCCTGGTAGAGCATCTCAACGGCGTTGGTTCGAGACACATCTCGGTACTCCTTGTACATGTTGTGAGTGCCGGATCGGGAGTCGTATCGGATCCAGATACCAAAGTTCTTGACCTTGGTGGGGGTCTTCTCGGAGATCTTGTTGATGGCGACAATCTCACCGGTGGACTTCTTGACCTTCTTGAGCTGGGTCAGGAAGTACCAGAATCGGGACTTGGCGACAACCTCGTTGGGGGCGAAGATTCGCATTCGGTAGAGCTTCTGCTCGGGAGCAGCCTCGGTAGGCAGCTTTCGGCCAATAACCTGGTATTCGTTGAGTCGACCCACTGAGTTAGTATTTGGTATGGGAGGTGTCATATCTCTGCTGGGGGTTCATGGTCACCGTCATGACAACATTTTCAAAGTCGAAGGACAATATTTTCCTCGTCACACCATTGTCCATGTCATTCGTCCGGTCGCAATAACCACGTTTGCCCTGTCCTCCTTCGTTATCCACGGTGTCGTCATTCCGTACTCACTTTTTTTGTGATGCTGTCGAAAGTAGAAAGTAACAGACCTTGTACAACAGCAGGTATGAGTGAAAAAAACCCAAATCGGGAAAGCACGTGATGTTGAGGGGGTTTCCTAAATCAGAAAGCAGTCACAAGTAGGGTAAGCTCTTTGGGAGCGAGTTGGGAGTTTAAAGTTATTAGTAAGCACGAAGGGGGAAGGTGGACGGAACATGTCTCTGCAAAAGTAGAGGGAATATAAATATTTTGAATGTGTCGTTGTCTTCCTGGTGCCGATATATATGGTTCTTTTAATTTTCTCCGATTTTGTAGCATTATTACCACCTTCTCTCTGATTCTCTTAGTCATCGCTTCACTTTACTTGATGCAACTCACACTCAAAGGTCACGTGACTGACCTCACTAACACCAAAATCCACTCGTGTGCTCCATATCTAAAAGAAGCCTTTCTGGGGTAGTATTTCAGCCTTTCTCTCGTCTTTAGCATTTGAGGTCTCGTCAAGTATTAATTCTACACCTGACTATGACCAAGACATTACAAGTTGACTCTGTTGCTGTTGAAGCAGAATAAGCAATTAGTGGCAGTAGCGAGATGCTCCCTACGTGTGCAGGGAGCTCATCATTCCACTTGAATCTCTTCCATTCTCTGCTACACCACCCTCATCTATCGTTATTCCCCTCAGGCTATCAGTGCATGGATTGCGTGCAGTTTACCCCGCCGCCGTTTGGAAGTAGAAAGATTATCAAAAGTGTATCAAGGATTGTTTCTCGACAGACAATTCGTTGCTCTTGTTGCTATTCTGTTTCTTGTTTGTCGCTCTTGCGCTTCTGCTTTGCTTCGATGATTGCTGGATCGCTGTATTTCCAGTAAATCAACTTAAAGACGGTATTATCTAATTCTTGAGACTGGAGACTCCGTGGTATAGCAAGTGAGTCATTTACCAAGAGTCTGACAGCAGAGAGACCTGAGCGCAAGAGCCACCAGAGCCCCTGTTTTCTTTATTCTTAGCGTCTTTCCAGACCCAGACCCAAGCGTATTCTCTTTCAAAGATTACGACTCTTGTGGCAGTCAGACACCGTACTATCGAAGCAAAGGTCAGCTGGACCTGAGTTTGAAGACAAGACGAACAAAGATGGTCTTGACCAATTGGTCTAGGCGAACATTAACGTCTACTGTAGGCAAGTGCGAGAGATGTGTGCAAGGTAGCCGAGGCGCGACTACGAGTGCGTATAACTACGAGTAGTCTACTTTCTACTTGTAGTCTACTTTAGTGTCATCCATTGCGCTATCGCGGTTAACATACAAGGTGGACTTGAGAACCAACTACAAGTATTCCTATCACGCCATTCGAAGACATGTCTGACACCGGTCCACTTTGCCATTCTCCAGCCGTTGTTCCCGTCACCGTTTTTGCATTCCTGGTAACGTTACGCTTTAGCAACCAAACGGAACATCTCTGGCCTATGAGCGTGTAGGACGATCAAAAGCAAATACGTAGAAAGGGACGGGAACGAAAAGCAAAGTGGAGCGTTTGGACGTAAGCGGAAAAAGAAAAGCGTGGTGCTACGCTGCATCACACCTTGCTACACAAGGTCGTGGTTTCAGCGCCGTAGCTAGCACTGTAGACTGTCTTAGAGGTGTCACTTTTACAAGGGTGGTGGTACGAGTACGTCTACTGCGCACTAAAACGCAGATAGCCCAGGATGGCAAAGATTGGTGAACATCGTCAACAAGGTCTCTCGCTTTTGTGATAAAGATAGTTTGTGGGACTCCATGCCCATCGGTGACGTCACCCAAGCCTTGTGCTGATCAGAGTCTGATACAGCCCTGTGGCATGTACAGGTTGCAGTGATAAGACTGGATTCAAAGAGATGAAATACTCGTATCATAGACAGTAGCAAGCCAGTGAAAGACGAAACAGCAATCGGCAGGTCGGTTTCATACCCCTGAGTGAGCGACAGCGGTAGCGCTGGGGTAAGAACGGCGTCCATGTTGACTTGCAACCCGTTTAGTGATTCGCGACGATCGTCAGAGAATCAAGGGTGAAGGGACTGTATCAAGTCAATGGTTCTTGGTGTTATGAAACGGTACAATACAAGTAGTGGGCTCTACAGGAATGCTATACAGGGATGTTGGACAGGGGTGGTGCAAAAACAGTAACTATGAACTGTTGAAGCTATGAACTGAAGCTATGAGCAGTTGGACCTATGGACTACTGGTTGCCAAGATGTACTAACAACTAATAGCGACTAACAGAACTAGGACACCATGTACTCCGTACAGTGCGAGCACGAGTGACTCCTTCAGTGTCCACATCTACAAATAGAACATTGACTAACCCTACTCTCCTTCCTCCACCCAACTTTCATATGTACAAGCGATGTACGATACGAGTGAACATTACTTGTACTGAAGCTACACTCAATCTAAGAATGTTCTCCAAAGAGATGTTCACATACACCCCAAGAGGGAAGACACTACACAATCACTAGCGCGCACTAACGACTAATCTCTTCATCTATATCTCTCACTCGTCCACATTCTACCCGAGAATCTTCATTCGCGAAAAGTTAGCTCGCTTGAAGAAAAACACAGCCATCAGGGCTAGACCCGGGGCAACCGTGTAGTAGCTGATGTGGAGAGCATTGTGGTTGAAGTCGGACTCCAGTGCCAGCAGAATTGTGAACGCAGTCAGACCCCAAACCAGGTATCCGCCAACCCGGTGGAACTTGTACATGGCACGGCCCTTGTGGACAGAACCAAACACCTCAATGGGCCACCAGAACTGGGCAGCTCCAACTAGCATCACCGCAACTAATGCCACGTAGGTAATGATGCCAAAAGTTCCGTGCCAAGAGTAAAAGTGCTCAGCGTGGTTCTTCTCCTTGTTATACAGAATCACTCCAGCTCCAATGCAGTAAGCCAGGACAGACAGCGAGTTGAGAATGCCATGGAACTCGCCTCCAACCTGTTTCTGGGCAGCAGACCGGGGTTCGGGCTGAGTGATGAGAATACCCTGACCCAGCAGGAAAAATCCCAGCGAATTGAAAATCGGATGGTACGAAAACAGAATGATGGGCGTGGTCAGCACTCCATACAGCACCGATCCAATCACCAAAAGCAGTCCAATCTGCACAGGGATAGCGGTGCCAGTGTACAGGTTGCTAAGCGTCTGTCGCTTGAGCTCGGCCTGGCTCTCAGCAGGAGCACCATCATTGGGCAGTAAATTTTGTCGGTCACTCATTTTCTTTCGTCAACGAAAAAATCTCCAAAGTGTGCGTACTTGTACTGTGTGTGGGGTCCTGCAATAAAATGAATCTGATTGATAAGCGACTTCCCAATAACTTTTCTGTGGCGCTTCAAGCGCAACTCTTAAAACCTTGCTGCTATGCTCACCTAACCCTTTCAAGCCGCACCAGATAATAACCACTTTGCATGTGTAGACTGATAGCGAAACCTAATACGCGTAACTCCGCCACACTGGAAAGAACCAAACATAGAAATAATACGCAAACGGAGAGGAGAATTTTTTCCTGGGCCCACTCAAGTGTGGGGAACACCCAAGAAAGCGAGGGAGATAATATCTGCTGAAAAATTGGCGAGCGAGACGCGCAAACGAGTTCCATACAGATTTTCTGTCCATACTCACAACTGTCTCACACACCCTTATTACATCACGTTGCATTAGCACTGTCAATCATTTGAACGGGTCACAGGAGGTATGCAACTCGCAATGACCTGAGGTGCACATCACCTGGGCAACGTACATTGGTAAAACATTGGTAAACACACCAAAACGTGGAGCGTGAAAAATTATTTTCCACCCCTGCGCTCAACCGAGTACGGCGAAAGGGTAACGACGAAAGCCCGTATCCACAAGACAACCTCGGCACGCTACAATCTACACTGCTCTTCATTAATGAACGTATCTAATAACCTATGACCCTTAAATTATAACGAAAACTGTCTTGTTAGCAAACCAGATGACATATTCCTCCATCCACTTAGGCGGAGGCGGTGACCTCGTGAACGGCGGTGGGAGCGGCGAGGGAGTTGTCAACAGCAGAGGTGGTGTGGGGCTGGCTCACGGGAGCAACGCCAGCGTTGGAGTCGGCCTTCTCCTCGGGCTTCTTGGCGTTCAGAATCGACTGAGCGTACTGGTAGCCCTCCTGCGAAAGATCTCGGACGGTGGCGACGGTGGCGTATACTGGACCAGAGACAGTCTTCTTATCGTCGATTTCCGATCGCTTGCCGTCGTAAACCTTCTGGATGTGTTCTCGGGTGTGCTGGTTGAGTTCCTGGATCTGTGAAGTCTGCTGCTCAATCAGAGGTCGGGCTCGGTCAAAGGCAACCACAGTCAGGCGCCATGCACGGGCGATCTCGTTCTCGGCATCGGTGACAATCTCCTGGCCCTTGGGCAGGTAGGCGTTGATCAGGGCTTCGAGTCGGTCGTTGAGAGGGTGGAAGATGGGGTCGAGTCGGGCGTGCACAATGGGCTTGCCGTGGGCGTCGTAGTAGGTCACAACCTGGGACTGGACTCGAGAGGCGACATCCCGGATGGGCTGCACAACAACTCGGGAAACGGTGTTCTTGGTCTCGTCGGCGTACTTGTCAACGGTGCCTCGCACGTTCTCGAGGGGCTGAACGACGATTCGGTTGTAGACCTCGTCGGGCTTGGTGTTCTTGAGCGAGGGAACGGCCTTGTCGAGTCGGTTGAGGTACTCGTCAGCGACGTTGTCAATCTGAGAAATGTAAGGGGCGGCTCGCTTGACCACGGGCTCGGCGACGGGGGCGCCTCGGTTCTGGATGGCCTGGATGAGAGGAACGGCGTTGGATGCAAAAATCTTGACAACGGGGAAAGAGGCGGCGAAGCCAGTCACGGCAGCAACAGCTGGATACTCGCTCAGGTGCTGGATGAACTTGGACTGGGGCAGCACGTTGCCCTCAATGGGACCGTTGGAAGTGTTGTCGGCGACAGAAGGCATTTTTGGTGTCTTGTGTGTGTAATGCGGTGAGGTGGTCTCTCTTGTGGATTCGAAATAAAAGCTGGGTTAGTCTAGGTCTTTTATAGGCATCATTGCCCAAATTTATCCGTGCTTGTCTCACTCCCGCATTGGGTTTCATTACCTGCGCTTATCCATTTTGCTGTCAAAGCAAGGTTTCCAGGTGTAGAGTTCGAGCTCCAAACTCAATCCAAAACAGCGGTTTTTTCGGCTCCTGTAGCGGGAAGGCCCGGCTGGAGCCACCCCAAAGTGGAAAAACGAAAAAGCCAGCGCTGAGAGCGTAGAGGGAAACAACTGGCAAAATGGCGCACTAGTGGGCAAGCACAGAAGGTCCAGGGGAAGCGTGCCTGGGTGACGTGCACCCTACCTCGCGTCCGCGCTCACTTGGGGCTGTCACACTCACGGGTCTCAGCTCCCGCTCAATGACCTCCGACCCTCGGCTCTCGGGATCTGCACCGATAATGAGGTGAGGTCATTCTCAGTGCGCCAAAATAATTGTTCCGGTCAATCTAAGGGAGCGAAATGCATGCAATGCAACTTTGTATGCGAGATGTGCATGAGCCTGTGTGTGTGACGCCACGTGAAAGTTGGAGCGCTGCGATAAGATAACCCAGAGTGGAGTTTGCGTTGCTGGGAGCAAGGTAGGGCAACGCAAGGGAGACAGGCCACAACATGCCACAAACAATGACTGGAGGCGGAGGGGCCCCAGCGGCCAGCAGAGTAAAGAAAGCCCTTATATTCCGATAAAGTCATTGGCCACCCGCAGGTTCGGGTAGCTTGGATGAACTTAAACGAAAAAATAAGACCCCCCCTGCCAACAGAGTTGTCAGTCACTCACGACCTAAGACAACAAACCCTGCGGAAACCAACAAGGGGTTATAGGCCCATAGCACTGTTTGTGTTTGTTGTGTGTTGTGTTTTTCGAATTTCCAAGGGTACTCACCAAGTGTTAGAGCTAAGCACGGCACTCTAGATATCGCAAGAAAGGAATGTTGTGGAGAAGAAGAAGATTCTGGAGGGGGTTCCACGTCCTTAAATATTGGGGGGCGTGGTTTTGTGGTCTTATCACACTGTGTGTGTTTTCCATCTTTAGGTGGTCTACTGGAATAAGGTTTACAGTTTGGTGTAGTGTGCATTTATACATATACTAATTGGCACTGCTGTAGAGCTGTGATGATGAGGCAAAGTGTCAATCAGTGCGTGTATACAATGGCAATCGGCGTCCTGGAAGTGCAAAAGGAAAGCCACAGGAGCCACGAGATCAGCTATCCAGGCGCACCTTGCGCACGGATCTTTTCCTATCGTGAAGCGTAGTCTCGACCGTGAGACCTACTGTACCACTAGTTCCAATCAACATTCTGCAATGCACACGTTCACCATATTTTCGCTTACCAACACAATGGCCTAATCCCGCCGTATTGCCCAGAAAACTACACCTACAAGCCAATCTTTCACACTCTGCCATCCCACCAGCTGTCTCGCTCGCCGGAAGGCCTTTGCCCTTGGTATGAGGGGTAGTGTCGATCGTTGTGGATATACGACAGACAAGACAACCTAGTCTGTATGCGTTAAATCGGAGACTCGGCAATAATAATTGTGATACAAAACTCAGATGTGGAACGCGTCTGATTCGGACAGAGTGCGATACGAGCGCTCAAGGAGAAGTGAACGAGAGTGAACAAATTAACGAAGTACAAGTAGAGGGACAAAAGAGCCAGCGAGAGACAGCAGACAAGCCAGATGAAAGTGAAGAAAGCGTAGACAACCAGAAACACAAGAGTCTGAACAAACGTCGGTATTTGCCCAAACAACAGTAGCCTAGTAGCTGAAATGCACTACGGTCGTCTGGAAATACCCGCTAAACCTCAATTAGCCCAGCTCAAGCTATATTCAATGTCTCTCGGATTCTCGGGAAAAAGGGCCCCTTGAAGCCTCTTTTCGCCCAGGTCGCGGACTATGAAACAGATCGACCCGTCCGGAGAGCCGTAAAGCCGTAAAATATAGAGTGCCCTAGCTGTCTCGATTGAGCCTGAGACAGCGAGCTTCGCCGCCAGCAGATTAGCCCATATAAATCTGGAGTTGCACGCCATCTGGACTCTCTCTCTCTGGCTTTTGAGTGTATGCACAGCCATACCCCGCACTCAACTCTAACCTAAGGCTGATTGGAAGGCTAAAAAAAGGCCAGGAAAATTCTCACCAAAAAAAACAGGAACACACAAGGTCGAGGACAATTGGAATGAGCTAGTACCGTAGAAGGGCCTTTAGAGAGTCCCTAAGTCGGTGCGAGGGGTGGCGGTAGAATAAAATATCGGCCGCTGCCCCGGGATAGTCTTTCTTCTCACGCGACTCTATCTTGTATCACCCGTTCAGTGTCATCCTTCCTTCTCCTTCCCTTTCGCTGCATACGTTTCCCCTCCTTGCTTGTTCGAAAATACAAGTCTCGAATCCACTGCACAACAGACGTTAAGACGAAGCATGTGAAGATGAATGATGACACTTCGTCCATTCACTTCTGAAAACGTTTCCATGTGCCAATTCGAGCTCAGTCGGAGTATTGTACCTCACAGTTCAGGCACATCATCTCCACACGTATGTACGATGTCGTATTTGCTTCCCCTTTGGGTCTACAAAAAGAAGGATCTGAAAACCGCTTCTTACCGTGAACCGTCAAAGTCAGAGTAAAAGAACCCTTCGTTATGCGACCTCTGTTGATGCTCTCCGGAAATGTACATTCGCTGCCCTCTCTCATCCGCCATCTCCACTCACGAGAGTCGTTTCATCTATCTTTTTTTTATATTTTCACGTCATATTTTTCCACCATATTTCCAGTCTATCACATTCCTAATCTTTCACAATATTTACACTGCCGCCATTGTGGCACGTTGGTTGTGGCATGCCCATTGTCTGACCACGATATGTCTCCATTGTCTGACTAGCTACGGTATGCGTCAGAAATATTCCCCTTGTCTCGTTTTTTTTGTCCGCCAGTTTTCGTATTTCCCCTTTTTCCCTTACTCTTCACTTGCAGAACAAAGCCCAGCTCTCAGTCGTATTCCGCCTGAACCTTGTCGGAGCGATTACTGCAGAAAGGTAAACGAGTGAGGTTTGTAGCCACAAAATAAAATTGAGATCTAGTGGATGGCGTTCTTGAATTCAGATGAACGAGTTTCTGCGTGTTTCATTCACATTTGCGAAATTCACGGGTAAAACGTTCGTAATTGTGCCGCTACAGACCACACTCTGTTTCAGCCCCAAATGCTACCTCGGCTCACGGCTCACGATAACTCTGGTATGCCGAGTTCTTGTCTCATTTCTAAATGCCCTGTCTTGCCACACGTCAGATGTCAACGTCACGGACAAGTGTATCTGGTCTTGGCTCTCTCAAGTTTTTGCCCAATCTGCCCTACAGGTGTGACGGGCTGTCAAATGTACACATGTTCGTACTCGTAAATACACCACCTCATTTACTGTACGGCTCTCTACCCTGCATTGTCTAGAATAATATCGGAAGGGAAAGCCGATTGCGATCTTTCCCGCCTTTGCTTTTTTGTTCCAAGCCTAGACCAAGCGTTGCCCGATGCGGATGAGAGGGTGCATGGGTCTGGATAGGCTACCGACAGCTGCTAACTGTGTCGATCACAAGTGGGGAAAAAGTGGAGAAAATGTAATGCTGATTATCGGCGGGTGTTGAATAGTGATCTCCATGTGAAGGAAGGGAAGTAAGCATGTGCCAAATAGTGGTGTGCACGTGATCAGAATCACGTGCACGTTATCGCTGATTACTAACACCATGGCAGCCACTCTATCGTTCCATACTTATCTCACTCGCGTGCTTCGACACTAGTATTGCACTATCTCCAGATGTGTTTCAGCTGTCAACGTGAATCATGGCTGATAAGATGAGGGGACTGATTATGGCGGCCGTAATAATGACCGTCTCGATAAGATATTATTCGATTACATCTCCTACTCACTGTTATGTGGGGATAACGTCAGATGGATGCCGATCCCCCACACCTCTATACCCTTATATCGATGTCTGACAACTCGTATCTATACAACCAACCTCTATCACTTTGAAGCTCACACTCTCGGGCGGATCTCGGGGTCCATACCCGCTGGACCCTCTTCTCCTCTCGACTCTTTTTTAGATCACAATGCATTTATTAGCTGTTTCAGATCTCAACACTATACTAATTACCACTCGAGCTCCTCAGCCCATTTTACACTTCGCTGGTTTCTTCGCGTGCGCCGTTTTCTACCATCGAAAAACCGGTCTCGGGTCTCTCGCCCCTCCAGTCTCGCCCGTAGATCGTTAGCGCTATAAAAGCCCAATGGCTCGGACCCAGAGAGCGCAGATTGCAGCGACGAAATTAGTTTGCTGGACGAGCCTGAGCTTCCAGTCACTCTTAGAGAAGGCTTGAGGTTGAATTCGCGCTTTATGGGACTGCAGACTCGTCCTGGAGACCGTGGCTCGTTGTACAGCTCCGCTTCAGCGAGCCTTCTGCTTCTCCGGAGTGGTTGTGTGACGTTGGCTGCAAATCCCAGTTGAGACGCTTGGGTTCGAGGAGGAGTAGACGGAGGGGACACAGAAGGAGGGTTTCGATTGACGACTTTGATGATTTGGACGGAACTGCCGCCAACTGACTTTTCGGACAGGAATTGCACAGAACTGTCGTTACCAGACGAACCAGAACTGTCTTCTTCGGAGTCCTCAAAGACCTGAATTTTAGGCAGCGGACTATTCTTCAAATTGGACCGAAATGCCGATAGACCCGACTTGACCGGATCTACCGAGCCAACGGGGATAATGGGAGGTCCTAGTCTCGAACTGAGGACCGGAATCTTGGTGGGTCTGTGCTTTCTAGGACTGCCTCCATTGGTATCTTTCTTGAGCTCCAGAGGCGAATGGACTTCGAGGGGGGTTATATTGCCTGGCTTTCGATTCCATTCCGCCCTTGCTATGCTCCTGGGTGTTGTATTTCGCGTTTGAGACGAGTGTAGACGTGAGCGAGTAGGAGTTCCATCAATTCTCTGGGGCGAATAGTGAATGTAATCTCCAAACGAGATTTCATCTTCCTCGTCGGTGCTGATCTCGAGATTGTCCAGCGACGGGATGAGCTCCTCCAGCTCTCTCTGGGTGATTTCCGTCTCTGAATACTCTCTATCTGCTAGAACACTTTCCACCACCCTGAGCCATTCAAACTCCTGGATATGGTCATCCAGCGCCACCTGGTGGGGCGAGTTTTGCGGGTGAATTGGGGTCGAGATGGGCGCCGAAACGGACATGGGTTTGTGTCTTGCTAGTGAAGAAAAGTCGAAATTTCGCCTGCCAACCTATTTCTACCGATAAATGGGACTGCCCTCAGTTTCGAACTGTTTGTTGATTACCCCAAACAAACTTGCATAAAACGAAACTCAAACGGGCAACCAATGTTTGATAAAACCATATCCTGCTTGTATGCTGTGTGGTCACGGGAGATAGGGGTTTGGGAACTATGTAACAGAGCACAACTGTGTGGTATGTGGGTGCGCGAGGGGAGACCCGTCAGCTGATTCTGCCGCGTCGCCGTGACTAGACCCATGCCGTATCATCCCACCCTGCTTGCACTGTACAGCGGCACAGTGCTCGAAAATAGCATTGTCGATCCCATTTCAGGGGGTTGTGTGGTTCAGTGAGGTTGGGTGACACAACGTTACCCGGAAGTGCGCACTCATAATATATGCTGCACATTTACCACACGCATCAGACAGATGAGTCTGATATATACAATGGCAGTGTTTTGAACCGTGAAATAATATTACTGGTCAGAAACCAAACTGGCTCAAAACAAGCACCGACTGGAACAACAAACATTCCATTATCACATTCCGTAGACATTCCAAATATCCTGCCTTGAACTGGCGTGCCCAAAAATACCGGACCAGAATGTACGCGCACCCAGGAGGATAGGAGATAATATAGCAGGCGTGCTAAACGGACTAAACAAACAGCGAGACAAAAGAATATGCCAAACAAACACCTGCTTAGTGTGCGTATTTGGCACTAGCTGAAATATTTCACTCATACCGAAGAATTTTCACTCCAGCGTTGTAGCTGTTGGTTTGGGCAGGTTCTTCCGCTTAATAGGGTGGGAAAAAATGCAAAAAAGAAACTCCGCAACGGAGAATTGAACTCCGGTCCCCCGCGTGCTGAACAATGTTCTGACAGGCGGAAATTCTAGCCACTAAACTATTGCGGATTTTTAATTTTCTGGAAAAAGTGGGGTGTACATTCGGAAATCTGCTGACTAATACGACCATTCCAGAAAGTGGACTTTTGAGGCGATTGAAAAGAAGGGGGGCTAACGAAAGCCACATAGAAGAGTTTTGATGGCAGATCAAACTTCTCCCAACAAGTTCCAAGTTATATTATTTCCCATTCCCACAATATCGCATGATTCAGATCGACAGGGCAAGATTCTGACTAAAAGACGGAGTCGGTGATAGCTGAATGTTCGACAGAAAGGCTGAAAGGTGTGAATTTGTCAGATGATTGCAAATTTAGGCAGTCAAAGTCTCTCCTGATTTGAAAACAACTGCCAATCAGGTATACGTGAAACAAATCACGAGGGAGAGGGGACAGAATATATTGTTAGAAGCCCGGAAGTACTGTAGGCTCAATGTATGCCCTAAGAATAAAAAAAAAAGAATACGGAGGTGGCAACGAAAGACACATATACGTTCTACTGATATTCGGAATAACTTATCATTGGTGTTGCAACAGATTTAAGACATGGGGAAGGTCGCAGAGTATGTGTATCTGGTAAGACACGACCACAAGGGTACGGCTAGATCGGTCTTGAGTTTGAAAGTATCTGTGTCTTGGATTCTAGACTACGGAAAGGTCATCATTCCATGGCTGTTTAATAAATGTTAGAGTATCAGCCGCCTTGAAAATTCCCCACACAAGTCTCACCATTGGCTGAGACAGGGATGTGTGTATTACAGTAGAAGCGTGAACTATCGGATTCTGGTCCAGAGGTACTAGCAGGGAAGTTAGAAGACGTGGAATGCAGTGGAAATATTGAAAGAAGCTAGGCGATGGCGTGTTTTTATGAGTTGGTAGGTTGCCATTTGTGCCATTTGATGATGGCAACTTATGAGATACTAATACTATACGAAGTGACACCAGCACAATGCAACCAAGCGAGTGATCAATTCTGATTACAACAGAAGGGTTTGTGAAATTGTGACTAATTTTTTAATAATCACATAATACATTAACTTTATAGATATTGAGAGACCTATCGGTATGTGCCTAATTGTTATGTGGAGGGAATATGTGGAGGAATAACTCTTCTTTGAGTCTCTAAAGAACCCCAATCACTCTACAGACCCTTGTATCACGTCTTTGAAGCAAACAGCTTCTTACGACCCTAGATTTCAACATCTACATCACCTCTATTCATCATTCAAAAGCTTTTTTCATTAATTAGTATTTACATGGGGGTGCTTAGATAAGCAGGGCGGCGGCAACCACACCTCCCATGGCGAGGGCACCGTTGACCATGGCGAGAGAGCCGGAGTTGGACTTCTCGCTGGAGGCAGAGGCAGAGCCAGAAGCAGAGGCAGCAGCAGAGTTAGCAGCAGAGGTGGCAGCAGCAGAGCCGGAAGCAGAGCCGGAAGCAGAGCCGGAGGCAGAGCCGGAGACCGAAGTCGCGGTGGCAGAGCCGTTGGAAGCAGCACCGCCGTGGGAGTGGCCAGAGTGGTTTCCAGAGCCCTGGGTGTTCTCAGCAAGAGAGCCGGCGTTGGCGCCAGAGACGGCCTCGGCAGAAACGCCGGTGGAGTTCTTGCAGACGTCGGTGTTGAAGGCATCAACGGAGTTGTCAACCTCGAAATCGATACAGTTGTACAGGTTACCGTCAACGGCCTGCATGATGACCTGGATGGTTCCCTTCTCGCCGTCCTTGAGGTCTCCCAGCTCCAGGCCGGGCATGCAGAAGTTTCCAGCACCAAGCTCGTTGATGGGGCCGTACAGGACCTTGCTGAAGTCCTTCTGGCCGTCGGATCCAGACTTGGTTCCACAGTCATCGCCAAGACACAGTCGGTACTCGGTGATGGCAGAGGCGTGAGAGGTCTTGAGCAGAACATCGACGGACTTGCCGTTGATCTTGAATCGCTCTCCGATCTTGTTCAGACCTCCACAAGGACCCTGGGTCTGGGTGGGGTGAGAGTCTCCTCTCCATCCGGGGTAGAAGACGGTGAAGTGGGCGTTAACGGTGGCCAGCAGAGTGGCGAAAGCGAGGGCGGAGAGCTGCATTGTGAGGGTGTTAGTCGTTGATGACTGATTGAAGGTACAACGCGTCTATATATACAGAAATCACCATACGGGTTGTGGGTAGGCTTCCGAGCGTATGTGCTCTGCGGCGCATAAACTTTGTGTAACTGAGACTAAACGAGATAAGGTTGCTAGCCGTGAGATGTGATAAACAATAGCGTGAGATTTTAGCCGCTGAGAGTGAACTTTGTGCGGGGAATGGAGAGAAGCTGGTTGCATGAATCAACGGGGGACCACGTGACCAACTGATTCAGCCGTTTCAAGCACGCTAATCCCACATCTATAGCTCGACTTTAGGCCGCCCCTTTACTGACCGCTTCTAACAGCTCCACCAACGAGCAAATTTATGCACGGGTGCGCATTTTGAAAAAGGTTATTTCGCTATGACCCAATGAAGCGAGTGAGGATGGGAAGGATCTCAGACCTCACAGAGCTAAACGCGCAGAGGAATCTGGTGATCTACACTCGTATAGGTGAAATGGGGTGACTTGCCGCCCCTGGTCGCCTTTTTGCTTCTGTTCTTGGAGTTACAGGGGTCATAATATCATCAAATTCATTATAAGTTAGGTGCAAACAGTGTAACGTTTCAGGTCGAGGGGCTCTTCAAACGAGCAAATATATCGGGGTTGCACTCCGGGGGGGTCCTGCATGGATTATTCATCTTGAGTAATGAGCAATTTCGCTTATGCGTTCCGGCGTGCAATAATATCCGCCATATTTGCTCGTCCAGGGTCTCGATTTGTGCTCGCAATTTGCTCGTGGTCAGAGCCTCATGTGCTTCGCTCGAACGTCCCTTAACTGGCGTATCGAGCGAACAGCAGCTCGCCAAGGAAGATGCCGCCCAGAACCGACACAAAGTATCCCACGTTGTACGTCATGGTGATCAACATGAGCAGGTAGCCGACTCCCGAGAGAACGGTCTGGATCGCGGCTCGCGGAACGTCCACGGAAAGTCTCCAGGGCCGGGGTCCTTGTCGGGTAGTCATGGTGGGGGCAGGGGAGGGCTGGTCGGGTCTCTCGAGCTTCTGCATTCGCTCCTGCTCCTCCTCTTCGTCCAGTTCATCTTCGATATCCCGTAGACTCTTGTAGGGCTGATCTCGACCAATGTCGTTCAGGGCCACCACCTGTTTGTTGAGCTTGCCGCACTTGATGAGCTTCTCGTCCAGCTTGAACTTGACCACAAACAGGCCCCGATAGATCATGGCGAAAAACACAATGAAAATACACGTTCCTGCGTACTGGCCCCGGTTGGAGGGGGTCCACTGATCTGAAAACAGAGCGTCCACCATGTTGGAGTGGAAAGTCATGGCCATGCTGTGGGCCATGCCTCCGGACGAGCCGCCCATGTCCATTCCGCCCATATCCATGCTTCCGTGGTCGTGGCTCATTTTTGCGTGTGTGAGGAAGAAAACTGGAGCGAGAGTCCTGTGGTTCTGTTCTTTAAGATAGAAAAAGATATGAGCCGCTGGAAAGGTGTTCGCTCTTAGAGTTTTGATATTTGCTCGTTTCAGCTGGGAACATCAAAAAAAGGGAGCCTATGTGCAAATAGATTTGCGCTAACTGGAGGCTAGTGGAACACTATGCAGCTGTGAGCAAACCGTAAAAAGAGAGAGTGATACCAGGATTCTTTTAACTGCCAGCGTAAAAGTCGAGTCCACGGCTCTCACTCTCCCCCAACCTCCCGCTACCATGGCCTACGACATTCTGGCGACCGCCAAAAACCAGGGCCAGGGCTCCTACAACGCCGACGGATCGCCGAGACCGGGCTTTCTGGGCCGAATCTACTGGATGACTATAGGTGCCATTTTGGCAGTCATGACCATTTTCCGCGTTCTTTCGTTACTACGTCAAAAGTACTACTTGAAACGGCAAAAGCCCCCGAGGTCGGACTCTGTGCCGGCAAAGATCATCGGAGCCATAGTCGCTACAGCCAGAGAGGCCTCGTTACTCCAGATTCCAGGGTTTGACATTCCATGGGTCAACTACACTGTGGAATTTCCTCCAGTGGGCGACATTTTGATCATTTTGTTCTACGTGATGATTGTCATGCTGTTGCTGTTCTCCAAAATTGACCCCTTCAACTCCATGAACTACGAAACCGTAGCTTACAGATGTGGATGGGTGTCCATCTCTCAGATTTCGCTTATTGTCATTCTGGCAGCAAGACGAAACCTGGTTTCCATCCTCACGGGTATCTCGGCTCAGAGACTCAACCTGTACCACCGATGGACGGCGCGAGTGCTCTTCCTGTGTGTCATTCTGCATCTCGCACACTTCCTCAAAACCTGGGGAGTCAGTCACCAGATCCAGAACCAGGTCAGAACCAACACTTTTGCCCACAAGGGTTTCGGAGCGTTTGGAATTCTCTGCTGGATCTTCATTTCCTCGTTTGCTCCGTTCAGAAACATGAGCTACGAGTTCTTCGTCTTCCAGCACATCGTGACCATGATTGGATTCATGGTGGCTGTGGTGATCCACGCTCCCGACTATGCTTACCATGTTGTCATTCCTCCTCTGGCTCTCTTTGGACTCGATAGACTGCTCAGACTCGTTTGGAACATGTTCATTAACAAAGCAGGTCTCAAACCCCACCAGGCATCTCTCAGAGTCGAGCCTGGAGCGGTGGTGGCCACCATTCCTACCGGACTGTTCTGGTACCCCGGTCAGCACATGTACCTGCGTTTCCCCAACGTTTCTCCTCTTGAACAGCATCCTTTCACAATCTCGACTCTCCCAGGAGACGATATGCAGTTTGTGATTCGTTCCAAGGCTGGTTTTACCAAGAGACTGCTCAAAAAGGCGTCTCAGCTTCCTGAGCACGAGAAAATGACTCTTCCTGTCTACCTGGATGGTCCTTACGGCGAGACTCGAGATTTCAAGCAATTTGACACCTCTGTCTTCGTGTGTGCCGGTATTGGAGCCTCTTTCTGTCTCCCTATTGCCGTGGACATCATTCGAAACCAGCATCAGACCATTGCTCGACGTCTCAAGTTCATTTGGATCACCAAACGGTTCCAGGACATGGAGCTGTATGCTGCCCAGTTGACCGAACTGCTCGAGTGTGCACGAACATTCTACGATACAGCGACTGGCATCGACGTGGTGGTCGAGATCTTCGCTACCTGCGAAGATGACTGCTGTGGACCTGTCACCAACTGCTCCAGTTGCTGCTGTGACGAGGTAGCCATCTCCCAAGGAGCATGCTGTTGTGCTGCTGGTATCGAGCCTCAGCCCAAGAACGAACTCACACAAGCACAAACGGCTCTTGCCCAGTCGTCTACTCTCAGCCCAGAGTACTACGACTTTGTGGAGGCTGGATACCTGCGTCTCAAGCAGGGAAGACCCCAGCCTTACCAGTACAACCGACGAAAGAAGCTGGGCTCGGACAAGTCGTTCTACCGACTCATTTCGCCGGTCATTGCGATGGCACAGGGCGAGTCTGGAGTGTGCATTTGTGGTCCTCGACGGTTCACGAGAATTGTGTCTAACACTGTTGTTGACATCACAGACGACAGAGCAACACTCAGAGGTACAGGTAACCAGGCCGTGTACACGCACGTTGAGCATTTCGGGTTGTAAGGGGCATAAGGGGGTTTATATATATATTTAACACTGCATTTCAATGAAGGGGGGTATTGTACAAGTAGTTATTTAGTCTTACGAGAGGAATTGTCTAATGAAGCAATATGCTACTAGTAGTTACAAGTACCTACAGAAGTACGGAACACTTGTGTCTCAATTTCATGAAGGAATAATATTAATGCTATAAAGAAGACCAATTAGGGGAACTGGCCAGGAGCAGGGCCAAACTTCTCTCCCTTGTTGAGGTTCAGAAGAGAGGCGTAACTGCCATCAAGTCCATTGGACATGACATCGTTGCCCCACCAGTCCAGCTCAATGTTGCTGTACTGAAGAGCAAAGTAGATGATGATAGCCGACAGAGAGATGCCGACGTCGAAACCTGCCACAGTAACGTAAGTGTACTTGGCCCACCAGTCCCTGAACCGTTTCTTGACATACAGAGTCCAAGCTGCTGCCAGGTACACTCCAGGAAGAACGTAGGAGAAGTTGCCAGGAGCAAAACTGATGAGACCAGCGTTGATAACCACAGGGTTATACTTGGCCAGTTGCTCAGTGAGCTTTCGCATCTGCTCCTTTCTCTCAGGGTACCGTTTGGCGATGAGAGCGGGAATGGAGAACTGCACAGCGTAGAAAACGAGGGCGACCACCGCTCCAATCAGGAAGCACCACTTGAGGAAAGGATAGAGACCTTCAGAGCCTCCAGATTTTCCAAACACTCGTTCGGTGCCAAAAGCTCCAAAGAGGACAGAAGCAGCGTAAAACGTCTTTTGTCCAGGACAGGTGAACTTGGTAGTGAATCGCTGCGCATCAGTACAGATGTCCTTGAGAGTGAGCTGGTACTGGAGGATACCGACCGTCACAAAACACTGAATGAGAGCAGCGATGAGCTGGGACCGGAAAACAGCTCTAGAAGGAATGTAGGCGTACATTCCGACTTTCCAGGTGGAAACGAAACCCTGAGAAACGGAGTCGACATTGACACCGTACGCCTTGAGAATGTTGAGAGCGTTAGGTCTTCCCTTGAGAGCGTAGCCGCAGATAATCTCAACCAGAACGTTCAGAGCAAATCCAGTACCGGTGTAAGCCTGGAGAAGACAGATGGGAACCAGGAACACAGTGTTGATACCAATGACAAAGAAGATACCCCAGACAGGTGTCTGAGTGGGCCAGCCCTTGACAGTTCCAATACAGAAGCCGATAGAGATGAGCAAAACAAGGAAAAACCACCAGTCAGGCACGTCCTTGTACTTCTTGAGGGATCTGGCAAAATGGGAGTCAACCTCGGTCTTCTTTCGGCCGTTCCAGAACGCAATACCGTGGTAAAAGTCCTTGGCAGCAGCAGACATGTCTCTCCAGTACGCCAGCATAGTGTAGAGAAAGCCACAGGTGTAGAGGGAGAAGAAGGCTCCGTAGGAAACGAGGTTGGCAGCGGTCCAGAAAGGAGGGCCGTACTTTTGGTACTTTTCGTTGTCAAAGACTCCGTTGGTGAGAATCTTGGTGACCTGGTAGGAGTTTCCCTCGTTGTTGTAGATACCAGCAGTGTTCATGGGCAGGTAGGCAGTCCATTTGATGTTGGAATAGTAGACTCCAATGATGGCAAAAGTTCCAATGAAGACACCAATGAGGTTGTTGACGATAGACCACCAAGGGGTGACAACAGAACTCCAACCAATGACGTTGAAATCAAAAGTAGGGATGGGGTTGATGCCCATGTTGTTTGATCCCGTAATCAGAGCCAGGTTGATGTTGTCGGGGGCAATCCAGGTCATCCAGTTGAACGTACTGAGAGCCTCGAAGATGTAGTTGGGGAACCAAAAGTAGACGAAAGAGAAGGAGAAACAGGCAAAGAAGAACCAGTACCGACTGATGGTCCATCCGTTGATGTTGGCCTTCTTTTCAGGCTCCAAAAGGGCTCGGTTAAGAGCAATGGTGGGCATAGAAGTGGGCCACATGGCCTTGGTAGGGTAGATGGCGAATCTTCTGAGGATACCAGCGAAACCGAAACCAATAAATTGCGAAGACAGAGTCAGCATGATCTGGTAGCCGAAAGTAGCCCATTTCTGATCGTAGAACATGGGAAGTACCTGAGTAGGAAGATTGTAGGCAGACACATAGGTGGAACCGTCTCCTCCAGAGAGAAAGAAGGTAGCAAACATCTGTTCCTTCTTGGTCCAGGGTCCGGGGTTCAGACTGATTCTCTGTCCTCGAATGGTGACTCCCCAATCAGGCAGAATTCGTGCCAGAAGAGTTCCACAGGGATAAGTGAGCAGCTGAAGAACACTGGATCCGATACTGATACCTGGGAATCGGAAGACGAAGAACTGGTTGACAAAGCAGCCGATAAGCAGCCAAACGAGGCCAATGGCGTATGCTCGGATAGTTTCGCACGGTTCGTCCATGTCGTCGTAACAGTCAGTCACAGATCTCACCTCAATGTAAGGAGACCAGTACTTGATAGTGGCAGCCTCGATTCTGAGATCCATGGACCATGTGTCTGGGTTAGGAGCGTCTTTCTCGCCCTTGGCCAGGTCTCGGACGTACTCCTTTTGACTGAGAAGCAGATTGTAGTCGTCCTCATGAACTTCCATGAACTTGTGGAGAATCGACTGGGCCTCTTCTTCGCTCATTTCAGCAGCATGAGCAGCCATGATTCGAATGTTCTTGGTGTAGTCTCCATTCTCATCTCGGGGAAAGTTGAGCTTCTCGGCAACGTAGTCAATGAACGACTCCTCGTCGACTTCGTGGGCGTCAAAGTCGACAACCTCACCAATCTTCTCCTTATCGTCCAGCTTCTCGGTGCTCATCTTGACTGTTGATACTACAACTCCATGATGAACATGCTGTATAAATAACGTCTCTCGTAAAAGACACGGCTCTTCGACGGCCTCGTTATCGAACCTAGATGTCAAGCACCAGACATGTGAATCACGTTCCGTCTGCCAGATTCAGACATCCGATGAACACGTTGCCAGCGATGTGCACGTTACCCGAGTTCATACAGTGGTACCCCAAGCCAACTCAAAGTATTCTTAACCTTGCCAGCCCTCAAATGAAGGCAAGGCTCGAATCTTAACCAGAGAAGTGTGGCGTTTGGTTAAAGTAGTGCCGTGTCCAGCTCTTCCAATTCATTGTTTCCCCAGTGGTTATTCGCAGAAGCCCTATAGTTACTCCCGATCTAACTCCAGCCAATTCTTAGCGCGATGACCTCTTTTGTCCAGACGAGTCGTATACACCCCGACTATACATCTCCACATGGAAGAGGTGCCAAGCCTCGCATCGTACTTCACGCATCGAACTCTTGGCATTGGAGAAGCGAGAGTTCAAAGCACTGAGGATGAAGTAGGCATTAAGATGTACTTCGTGATATCTCGGCAACCATCAGGCCATTGATAGACAGCCACACACCTAGAACTACCCCTTGTTATTCTTCATTGCGTTATCTTGACCCCCAGAGTTTACTCTTGTCCAGGTAATAAACACGGAGCTGTGGTTTTTGAGACAATAATCAAGCTTACCTGACAGCCAGATAGTTACGAGGTCTAGTCATCCTCTCGACGAACTCCTCCCTATGGCTTCAGATGGCAACATTCGAGATTCTTGACACGCCCACCTTTTCATCCCAGGGTGGGCACATTCCTTCCTCTTGCTCGTATCTTGTCCCTGTACTTCCAGAACACGGTTTATCCACCTTCCTGATAGATATACTTGGTGAAAATCATGTAACATCCCTTAGATAAGCCACAGTTCACAAGGAGTGGCACTGTACGGCACACCCTGAAGGGTATTGCTTGTCCACACGGTTCTACGGCTCATGTTTATCGCACCAATCAGAAAGCTCTCATTAACCATTTTATTCGATACAATGTCTATCTACACCTTCCTGTCCCTCACAGGTTGCCCGCATCACTGTAGTGATCCAACACGATTCTATAAATAAAGGCCGGGCTGAACTCGCCAATGTTGGTGTTGTAGATCTGGATGTCTTCCGGAGGCACGTAGTCCGCCAGAGGGTTGAACACCTGGAAGCCCTCGACAATCTCCGAGTCCGAGTAGTCGGCCACCTGTGCCGAGGAGCCGATTTCAATCATGCTGGGCACGTCAAAGGGGTAGACGGGAGACAGCTTGTAGATGGCCGTGAGCACCACCACGGGGGTCGAATGCTGTGTTGCTGTAGCGCAGACCAGCGCAGATCCAGCAGAAGACAGACATCCTCCGTTGGCCAGCACGGTAGAGGTGCCCATGATGACTCGTCCGACCTTGGACATGACGGCGTAGACTGCGGCATCGGGAATGATGATGGCCTCAACGCCGGCCTTTTTCAGCTTCTCAACCATGTTGTGTGCGGCGTCAATCTGGTTGGGGAAGCCCTCGGTCACCAGAACGGTGAAGTTTCGCTTTCGTGCGGCCTTGAGCAGGAACAGCAGAACGGTTTCGGATGCAGGGGTGGGGGTCAGGATGATCTGGTTGTCGTGGATCTCGTCAACCGACATCTTGGCAATGTTCTCCTCAATGTTGGCGACCTCGTCAATCAGATCCTGGATACCCTCGATGATGTAGGGCCGGATATCTCGGTTGGCCTGTCGTAGTGCAGCCTTGTCCAGCACCTCTTCCTTCTTGTCATTCTTCTCCAGCAGACCCAGCATACTGCCGCTGAGACCGCCGTTCTCGGCCTTGTGACCGTGCTGCTCCTCTCGGATGAGCGTCAGCACTCGCGACACGATATTTCGACACGCAATCTCCTTAGGGGCGGTCTGAACCAGTCTCACTCCCAGAGCCCGGATATCCTTGACCAGAGAGTCAATGTGGTTCCATCTTGCGGCAGAAACAAACCGCAGAAGCAGTTGTGCCGTGGCCAGAGCAACGGCGTGTGATCCCGACAACTGTCGTCGTTTCAGTTGACTGTGTTAGAACGTGGAGGGTGATCTATGACAAATGTAGGACAGCAGCCCCATATCCATCCTGGTGACTCAGAATTGCTCTGCAATGGTTCCAAAGTAGCCGCAAACACTCACCTGATAAACTGCTCGACGAAAATATCAATTTCTCGGTCGCCTCGGTTCTGACTGGACATTTTGGACGGTGATGATACTGATACTGGACTTTTCTCAAACTTTGCATATTGCCTAAATTTTGAGGCAGTCACGTGTCATGCATGAAGAGTCGTGATAATCTATGGAGGTGGGAGAAGAGACAAAATGTGTTATAAGGATGAAATTCGAGAAGAATTATATTTGAGACGAATGAGGGAGCCCGAAATTATATGACTATGACTTTTTCAGCCGTTAAAATAGTGCAGAATGCTCGATTCAGACACTTTTCCTCTGTTAGTCTTAGTCAGCAGTATATACCTTCTAGCTTCTGTAATAGTATCACCAACGAAACGAGAAGTTCACCATTCGAATCAGGAGAGTGTCAGGTTTCTAGTGGTATGATTTACTTCTCAATATCCTGTCTCATTGGGTTTTTTTTTGACACCGTTTTAGCTCTTCAAGAGACCGTTATTGAAAGCTATAGGAAGCTATCAGGAAAAGACACAGAGCTTTCAGGACTTCATCAAAAGAACCCACTCCATAATATCCACCCTATCTACCGCTCTCATCACTCTACACCTCTATTCATCAATAAATAATCTTTTATAAATATTTGTCAACTGTCAACTGAGCAGACAGCTGTAAACTTCTCCAGTCTCTTCAGGCAGACTCCACCTCGCTCTCAGATTCACTTTCCGATTCGCTAAAGTCCATGCCGAAGAAATCTCCTCCCTTTGCCTTCACATTCGAGCTAGAAGAGCCTGCAGAAGACGACAACGGAGTATCCATTTCAGCAGCAGCTAGAGCAGCCAGTTCAGCGTCTTTTCTCATCTTTTGAACGGCATCTTCATGCTCCTCCAGCAGTCTCGTATTCTCAAACTTGCTCTTTCTACTAGACCCACTCGTCTTTTCCTTCTGAAGAATATTCAGCAGTTTCTGTTTCTTCTCTTCAGCCTCCTTCTTCTTCACCTCGTCAGCAGTACTCAGGTACTCTCCCAGCTCCTTGGCCTGTCGAATACTCTTCATTCGTCGACCATCAAGTGTTCTGAACGAGTCATTCTCAGTGTCGGTCTTCTTTCTGTTCTTCTTTCGAGCCATACGTCCTCCCTGAGCTCTCAACATGGACCCAAAACCACCTTTACCACCACAAAGACGCATGTTCCATCGAAGATAAATGTCGCCAGCGTCAGTAGACAGGTTTTGAAGGCCCTTACCGCCCTGAGTAGTCAGATATCCTTGAGCTGTGGCGTTAGGAGGGAGTTCCTTTAGAGCGCTCTGGATGGCCACATGGACATCTTCGTCAGAGGAAACGTGTTTCTGGATATCCTTCACACCACTGGGCGTGGAAATGAATATAGTGGGCATGTCGAAAGTGTGTTAACGGTGTTCTGATAAGTTGTGTTGTGATATTTTGAGATGATGTTGAAGAGACACAAAAGCACAATTTATTTAAGGTTCAGATTATGTTGTGGTAGTGAAAAGAGGAACAGGCATTAACTTGGTAAACAAGCGAGTTATATGTTTGAATAGTAGACAGAGATGATACAAATCTGAGCTGATCATATGTGTTCTATTTTCATACCAATTTTTACCTTCATACATTGCTTTTGAGAGCCCCCATCTCTGAGTTACACAAAAGCTTAAATGACATTTCTTCAAAACGTGACCCAGAACGTAAAAAATGTCTTCAAATCAATATAAATCATTATAACAGACAAATAAACATAGAATGTTTGGTATCATTACACTCGCAGTAATCTCCTGCACCTTTTTAAATATTCATAATTCTTGAACAGCTTACTAATCACGAAAATTAACAAATGTCGTCCAAAATGAACGAAAAGAAAACTGAAAGATAGCCACAAATAATTTCAGTAGCTCCAAATCACTAGGTTTATATTTATTCTCTACTTTTCCCCTTTCAGTCCCCTCTTCACCTTTTCTGACCATTTCGCTCTCATCTCCCAACCCTAACCGCAGTTGAAAATTTCACCAAATCAAGCAGTATCTCGAGTATCACAGCACCGTGCTACCACACACTACTCACAACATGCTGGCTCGACTGATCCGTCCATCGCTGGCAGCCACGCGTCTGCCCATGATGCAGACGGCCACCTTCATGACCGTCAAGCGGGAGCCCAAGACCGTCAACATCTACGAGCGTCATCCTCGACGTCTGGGCACCGAGCACGCTCTCACACACGTCACCAACAAGCTGATGAAGCAGTTTGATCCCGATGGAAGCAAGAAGGCGCTGATGAACCCCAAGTCTCCCGAGAAGATCAACGCCGGAGACATTATTCAGATCAAGACCACCGACGGTTCTCTGTTCACCGGTCTGGCCATGGTGGTGGACTACCGAGGTCTGTCTTCCAACCTGCTGCTGCGATCCAAGATCACCAAGATCGGTATCGACCGACGGTTCAAGATTTTCTCGCCGACCGTGGAGTCCATCAAGATCATCCGACGGGCCACCCAGAAGTACTCTGCCGAGCGTCTGTACTACATCCGAGGCCACAAGCGGCTGGATGTCGGCGATCTGGAGGCCTCTGTCAAGAAGGCCGCCGCCAAGCGAAAGAAGTTCCTCTTCAAGTAAATGTATATAGTCAATGGAAGGATTTTGGAGAGTGGGGACAAGAGAGTGAGAGAGATATATGCTGTGCTGGAGGGAGCTGTATGGAATTTTGTTCGTACACGATAGACGCTCTTGAAAAGTACAAGTAGGGGGAGAGAATAGCTGAGATTCGGAGTGTATACAAGTTTTCCCCTTGTTTCTAGGGGTTCTGAGTGTTTAGTTTGAGTGGTTGTATGATGATCCTTAGTCAGATGTCTGGGGATGAGTATTATTAAGAGAACTTATAGAGAACTAATGATGTAACCTGCAAGAGCGCTGGTACCGAGCAAACTACTTCTACAAGTAGTGTGTATAACTTTTAGACAGCACTCCACGTCACTGGCTATCATACATTTGATACTAGGCCCTATAGGTTTCATACTGAGATAAGTAGTACCTTCAATAAGCCATTACAAATGGTAAAATACGGTCAGGAGTGATCTGAGCCACTAAATCAACAGAGTAGAGCTGATTTAATTTGCCTGAGACTTCCATTTCTCACTATATATGTCCAAACACGTCTGATCATGCCCTTCTGCAAGGGTCAACTAAACATGCAACTATAGCTATACCCATAGTTGGGATCAATAAGTATACTCATCTTCAACAAAGCCGCTTAGAAACGTCGGATACCGAAAGAGCACACTCAATCGTCTTATCCACCGACGACACTGTCAGACCACATAAACTCACCCCTAACTCCATTAACACCTCACTCGGTAAGTATGAAAGTTACTCGTCCCCAGAGTAATAGCTCGTATGACGAAACCTAACTGGCATCGAACTTTTGGTCTTCTATTGGCCAGAAAATGGGCGGTCAATTACATAAGCAGAAACGCCGTAAGCACGGAAATGAGCGTCTCCTGCCACTTGCGCCACACCTCTAAACCCAATCCGATCAGGAAACTCCAGGTTGCACTATTGAGGTATTGAAACTTGCTTGCAATCAAACACGTGAAGCAAATGCATGAGGAGTGAGAGAAGCCGTTGAAAAGGGGTTAGGTGGCGAAAATCGGGTGAAAAAAAGACATTCGTAAGGAATTGCCGGGGAATTGGACACTACGGGATCTACAGTTAATCTCTCACCTCTGTTTTAACCCCGATTTTTCACGACTTTTTCACCCCCCGCTTAAAGTTAAAGTAGGGTAAGTGGCGCGAAAAGTTTTAAGTGGATGTCCCAAACCACCTCGCTCTTCTGATTCTGATTACACACACTTTCACAACCCGTTGAGAAATGTTTTTCCGAACGCTTGCCAGTGTGCGACCCGCCGCCCAGCGAGTGGCCACCTCCGTTGCCAACAGCAACAAGGTGCTTTTTGCCCGAGGCTACGCCGCCTTTGACCGATCCAAGCCCCACGTGAACATTGGAACCATTGGCCACGTTGACCACGGTAAGACCACTCTTACCGCCGCCATCACCAAGGTTCTCGCCGAGAAGGGCGGAGCCAAGTTCCTGGACTACAATGCCATCGACCGAGCTCCCGAGGAGCGAGCCCGAGGTATCACCATCTCCACCTCCCACGTTGAATACGAGACTGCTAACCGACACTACGCCCACGTTGACTGCCCCGGTCACGCCGATTACATCAAGAACATGATCACCGGTGCCGCCCAGATGGACGGCGCCATCATTGTCGTTGCTGCTGGAGACGGTTCCAAGCCCCAGACCCGAGAGCATCTGCTGCTTGCTCGACAGGTTGGTGTGCAGAACCTGGTTGTGTTTGTGAACAAGGTTGATCAGATTGAGGACAAGGAGATTCTCGAGCTTGTGGACATGGAGATGCGAGACCTGCTGACCCAGTACGGCTTTGACGGTGACAACACCCCCGTTGTCATGGGCTCTGCTCTGTGCGCTCTTGAGGGCAAGCAGAAGGATATTGGAGAGGACGCCATTGTCGCCCTTATGGACGCCGTTGACGAGCACATCCCCACCCCCGAGCGAGACCTTGAGCAGCCCTTCCTGATGCCCGTTGAGGAGATCTTCTCCATTTCCGGCCGAGGTACCGTTGTTTGCGGACGAGTTGAGCGAGGAAACCTGAAGAAGGGTGAGGAGATTGAGCTGGTTGGCCACAACGCCAAGCCCATCAAGGCCGTCGTCACCGGTATCGAGATGTTCAAGAAGGAGCTCGACTCCGCCATGGCCGGTGACAACGCCGGAATTCTGCTGCGAGGTATCAAGCGAGACGAGATCAAGCGAGGTATGGTCATGTCCAAGCCCGGCACCGTCACCGCCCAGACCAAGTTCCTGGCTTCTCTCTACATCATCCCCACTGAGGAGGGTGGCCGAGCCACCTCTTTCGGCCAGAACTACCGACCCCAGCTCTACGTCCGAACCTCTTCCGTGACCGCCACCCTCACCTTCCCCGAGGGCGCCGATGAGTCCCAGACCATCAACCCCGGCGACAACACCGAGATGGTGTGCGAGCTGGTCCACCCCACCCCCATCGAGATCAACCAGCGATTCAACCTCCGAGAGGGAGGAAAGACCGTTGGTACCGGTCTCGTGACCCGAATCATTCAGTAAATGTAAATAGTATCTCAATCTGAATTTATAAGAGAGTGTGACTGCCGGTAATAGAGAGATGGTGATTGTAAACCCTTTTAACAAAGAGGTATCTTCTTCTACAGTACGGTAAATGTCACTGTTGAGTTTCATGTTTCAACTAACATATCTGTGATCCACCCACGAGGGAAGTATTGCTATGTGAGCAACTGGAACATAACGTATTTATATGGGAATTGAGCCATTCGGGGTCTGAACCAATGGCTTAGGCCTGATAGTGATTGTTCTTATATCTTGGAATGTATTGGCTATATAGTGTATGTACATACTACAATCAATGGCCTCCTTCTACCTTCCTACCTTCCTACCTCCCTACAACTCCTACATGCTCTCCACCGACAAAATGACGCTCGTAGGGAGTATCTTCCCAGGCCAGTCGCGTGTTTCCATGGAAAAGAGCGCAGGAAGTGTTGATGGACCATTCAATAGGGAACAGGTTGAGGAGATAGTAGAAGCTCTGGCTTTGGCCCATTTGAAGCTGCAGAGACACAGTTCCATAGTGAACGTGAAGAGTGAGTTCTTGGCTTGTAGGCGTCACTGTTCCGTTTCTAGGAGGAGTAAGGAGACGTGGACTACTCTTCAAGTTGTCATTGTCTTCATCAATTTCCATCTGCTGAAACTCCAGTTTGAACCTCTCAATGTCTTCAGTGACGACTGTATCTGATCCTAGAAACAAAGTAAACTCTCCATCTCTCAAGCCATAGACCAGATCAGTGGGATCTCGAGGTGGGTCAACACTGGACATCATGATGTAGATTTTGTCTCCTTCTTCTAGCACTCCATGAAGACTTTCAAAAGTCCTGTACTGCAAGTCTCTGAAAAAGTAGGCGGTACCATCAGGAAACAGCCAAACGTCTGAGTGGCTTAATCTGACTTCCCATTCTTCCCAGAGATCTCGCAAAATGCTGGCAAACGTGTCTTGGTTGTTGAAGTACAATTTGGTAGGTCCATGGCTCTTGTTGGTGAGAGCAAAGATGGCACATGTTCGAACGAGAAGTGTTTCTGTCATAGTCCTGATAGGTGATCTAGCCCTCTCCTGACTCTACCCTATATATCGACTGGCAAGGATCTTGACGAGTCATTGTCTCTATACAGTATCGTAGATGTAGCTCTTTGTAGTGAGTGGTTACGAACTTGCCAGAATGGATGTGGAGTAGGATAGAGATCAAGACGGCTATAGGGTGGCTATAATTACCAAACCAAGCGATTTTAACAAAATGAGTCGGCTTCGCTTTCTCCAGAACCTGATTATCTATAACTTCATTATTATTCACTTCTGTCTTAACTCATCTCGTATATTTACCTGATCTGATTCATCATCTCATCTCTACATACTGTACAAGAACTCCCCATGACTGATCATATAAACAAACATGACGTGAACAATTTATTTCCCTATCTGGACCGAAACAGACAAAGACAAGAAGACGGTCTTTTGGACCCCATTTCTATACAATTTCTCTGTCTGTTAGTAATCACACCCCTACACCCTGCCATGCATGCCAATCTTAGTTGTATCCAACATCGTCATCACCACACCAGCATGACCTGGGTCGATCGCGAATTGGAGGAATTCGTCAAGGAGTACACGCCGTTTGTGAAACATGTGTCGATCGAAGATGGTAAGCTTCTAAAGATTGAGTCCCTGGAGGGCAAACACATCACCGCTTCTGTCGCTGAAGATGGCTGGACCGATCAGAATGGACTGCGGTATCCTACCAGTCAGGCTCTATTGTCAGCCAATTCGCCCGAATTTGTCACAAAATGGCACGATCGGTTGTTTTCTGCTCTTAGCGGATTGCAAGATCAAGAGGGAGAGAAAGAGGAAGAGGAGGAGGCTTGATCTATGAGAGTGTGGGTGAAAGTACCAGAGAACCACACTACAATAGTTAGTCAACCATAAGACAACAATGACAGAATGGCCGACTGACGGCTCTGATCTCAGTTAGAAGGCTACTATGCTCTGAATGACCGAATACAGTAGTAGCGATAGATCAGTAACTGAGTGCCTGTCTCACTGTGGAGAATCGAAACTTCCAGACAGCTCCAAGGCCTGAAGATTGAATCCCAGCTTGGAAAGATGCTGTTCACTTTAATCTCATCTCTTCATCTTATCTGATCTTCTACCCGAGACACTGGATTATCTAAAACACTACAATAGAAACTCAGACTTACATGTACTTGTACTGTCAACCTACAAGTACTACCTCTTCTAAAATACAATCTTTTCTTATGCCTATTTATGTTAGTTGTCTATTTGACGGCCTTCTTGACGTCCTCCTTGTACTCCTCAGCCTTCTCCTTGGCGTCGTCCGCGACATCCTCAGCCTTGTTGGCAGCGTCCTCAGCAAGATCAGCGGCGTTCTTCTTGGCCTCGTCGAACTTGCCCTTGGTCTTCTCCTTGATCTCGTCGGCGGTGCTCTTGACCTGGGCCTTAAGCTCCTGGGCATGCTGCTTGGCATCAGCCTTGACCTCGGCCAGACGCTCCTCTTCCTCCTTGACCAGCTCCTTCCAGTCGTCGCTGTGCTCCAGCTGGACGTGGTGGTGGTGGACCTTGCCGTCCTTTCCAAGGAAGTCTCGAGAGTTGTTTCCACCGCCGAGGTTATCAGAGGCAGAGAAAGCAAGGGTAGCAAACAGCAGGATGATGGTAGAGGCCTGGGCGTACATTCGAGCCTGGACAATCTTCTGGGCACCAGTCATGTACTTGTCTCGGAAAACGTACCACATGGAACCAGCCATGGAAAGAACCCATCCGCCAAAGACACACTTGTACTTGTGCTCCTTGAGGTAGTGCATGAATCCGGCCTGCTGCTCCTTTCGGTGCTCCATATCGAGGTATGCGCCCGAGTACTTCTTGTCGTCGTAGGCCTCTCCGGCCTTCTCAGCTCCAATTGAGAAACCAGCCAGACCGGGAACAATACCGGTTCCGACCTTGACTGTTGCGCTCATGTTGCCAAACAGATGGGGCTGTCGCTTCTTGAGAGTGAATGCCAGGCCGATACCGAGCAGGGCACCGATACCAGCGCCCTTGATACCGCCAATCAGACAGGTGTGGTTGTATTCTTTGATTTCTTCGGGGGTGGCGACCTTCATTGTGGGAGGGAAGTGTGTTTGTGTGTGATGATTCTAAAACCAGGTCTCAAACCGGGGAGCTCTGCCTCTACTTATACCGTCCACGGCCGTCCACACGCCTTGTAATTTGCTACACTATATCAGCATCAGACTTTGGCTTGCTGCAGAGTTGATGCGCAGTCCGCGGTATTGAGGAGCTGCAAAAGGCGGTGAGGCTTGGAAATTCAGGCGGGAAATACACGGCTACCTTATTTGTGAGGCTCGAAAATACCTCCCATGCGCTTTGCAGCGTTCCACCACCGTTTCTAGCGCCTCTACGAGCACTAGAGCCCTCGCGGGCAGCTTCCCTGGACCGTGCGGCTCGGAAATTCAACCCCCCCAAACAGGGTTCCGGTAGCCTCTTGGTCGTGCGGCTCGTTAATTGCGACTTTTCAGGGCACCACCCAGATACCCATTTGGTGCGGCTCGAAAATGCGACCCGAGAGAGCTGGCGTGTCGAGGGGCTCAGACAGTGAATGGCGCACTCTTTGGCTACCCCCCATGCGGCTCGGAATGCCCCAGCCCGTTTTCGCGTCCGTTTAGCGACTGCACCGTTGAGCACTCTGTTTTTATCATCTTGCAACGTGCGGACAGATAAGCCTTGACATGCAGCTTCGCACCGGATTTCATTCGTTCGCCTGTCTCTCGTCTACGCACCCGTGTAGGCACCTCTGTACTCTCTCCGCCTCTACACGGCCACCAATGTTCCATAACCTTCCAATGAGAATGAGAGCACTGAGTGTAACGCTCTTGAGTCTATCTGGCGAAGAGAAGTGTTTACGGACTAGTGTTTCGAGTGGCAAAATGGCATTCTCAGTGGTTCAATTTGGCACCATGGCCTTCGTCACTACTGAATTACAGCCGATAGCTGTCTCCCCTGTACCGTCTATACATCTCCATGCTACATGCTACCCCCAAAGTGCTGCCTTGGTTGCGGCTCACAGCCTTTCTCAGTCCAACCTTGTCACGGAGTTGCGGCTCGTGAAAGAGACGAAAAAGGAAGAATCTAACGGATCTCCCGTCATCTGGCGTCTACTCAATTATCAGCAAACAGACTCCTGGCCAAAATAGCTGCTTTTCATACTTCCTACTGCAAATGTCATCTTTTCCGTTTAATTATTTAGTTTTCTGACCAGTTTGAATTTTTTAGATTTTTGGGCAATTTCTTTTGTCCGTTATTTTCGATCGCGAAAAAACATTGCTGTGGATAAGGTCGTCAGGTGAAACCTCGACAAACGAGTCTTACATCATTGTGCGTGTAGAGAGGACACGTTAGCGGGTTATTATACCGTCCAGCCAACAAATGTGCTAATCGCTTACTGAACTTGTGGCTCACTTATATCACCACAAGCCGTAATAATTAGCGCCAATAACCGTACACTGGTGCAAGCATGAGCGATATTCCAGTCTGATTACTAAATGGCACGCGATGAAACAAAGGGTTGCAATCTCAACTGAAACGCCAGCGATAAGACATTTCACTGTGGAAATTTCATTGATGAGCGCTACGCCGCAGTGTACATATTACTCGCAGTGTCTACAAGTACTGCATTTCACTGTTCTCTGTTCATCTCAGTCTACTGTTTTCATCTCATAGGGAATGCTTTTCTATTAGTCTAGTATGTACAATAAATTAGTTCTTGGCGGAGCTGAGTCGAGCCTCCTCGTCCTCAAGCATTCGCTTCCAGGCGTCTCGCTGGTAGTCGTAGGACTTGATCTGGATGGGGTGCTTCTCCTCGTACATGGTGAGACCAAGAGTTCCGAGCAGCAGCACAACGGTCAGGGCCTGGGCGTACATTCGAGCCTGAACCACCTTCTGGGGCTGGGTCATGATCTTGTCTCGGTTAATGATCCACAGAGAACCTCCAACGGAGGCGGCCCATGCGCCGACAATCATCTTGTATTTGTTCTGAGAAATGTAGTAGAGGATTCGCTGGGAGGTGGGAAGAGCCTCAATCTCCTTTCGTCGGGCAATCTCATCGGGGTGGAGATCACCAAACTTGTAGGCCTCTCGGTCGTAAGCAAAAGATCGCTGCTCAGCGGAGAAAACCATACCAATGGAGGCGGGAGCCAGGACAGTGAAGGCCTTGGCGAAACCACCGTAGGTCTTGTAGACGGGTCGCTTTCGAGCAGCGTAAAGCAGACCGAAACCGGCAATGGTACCGATACCAAGACCGACGAAGCCGGCCTTGAGAATGTCGTTGTAGAAGTTATCAGTCTGTTCCTTGGTGACGATCTTCATGTTGTTTTTGTGGTGTTGGGTTGTTCTTGTGAGAGAGTGGTGTGTATGGGAATACTGGTTTGGGAAAGTGGCTGAAAATCGTCTTTTTATAATAGTGCAGTTTTTAGGTTGCGTTGGCCCGGCCTGTTCCGTGAATCGCGCCACAATCCAAATTCCTAACTTTAAAACGATTAGACTCGGGCCATTGTGGCTTGTGACTCAATATATTACTAACTCGTCGGAAGTGGCGGAAATGGCGGGGTTTCGTTATTACACGATACATAGCAGATATCGAGCTGCAACCACTTTTAATCAATTGCTCAGATCTTCCTGTCCTCACAGACACCCATCACGCCATGTTTTTCACCGCCACATTTCCCCCTTTTTGCCCTTCCTATTTACTGCTATTTTTGCCCTATGCGGCGCTTCAATTTTTTCCTGCAGTCTAGACCGTTCGATGTGTGGCGCACGGACTATGGCGTTCTTTCTATGTAGCCGACACAAAGAAATAAGGTTTCAGCCACGGCATCACAGCGGAAGCTGGTAGCACACAAAGAAACTCTTAGCCACCACACCATAACGGCAAAAAAAGCTCCGATCAAATACGCAAGAAGTGAACATGTGAGATATAGAGTCGTAACTACACGAATATGATAGCAGATGATTGATTTCTAGATACAGCTACTTCTTTTACGTATATTCCATGATTTTTCATCTCCGATCGGGGTCTGAGAAAAGCAATCATGGAGGTTGGCCGCCGACGGAAGCTCTCCCCCTTCCGATCACTAGCCACAGACCTAAAACCGATTAGACGCGATTATATTCTTGGTGAAGGGTCTCATCTGCACCGCCATGCGTGGAATCTGGTCATATGTGGCTACTCTGAGCAGTTCGGGAAAGACCTCGTCCGCGGGAACCCCTTGTGCGAGCATGGTCCCCACAACACCAGCCACAATTGGTGCAGCCATCGACGTACCCGATAAAGCCATTGTTCCATCTGTGTTAGCATCAATAATAAAGGTGTCAATCGTTTCAGTTTGTAGATCTTGGTACTCACAATCGTTACTCAGGGACTGGACAAAGACTCCCGAGGCAAAGATGTCGACGCAGCTGCCGTAGTTGCTGAAGCTGGCAATCGTATCACCTCTGTCGTCGATAGCACCAACGGTAATGGACTTGCTCGACGAAGCTGGCGACGAAGTGCATGCAGGAACGCCACTATTGCCTGCAGCCACAACCACGGGCAGGCCCGAGTCCACGGCTGCGTCGATTGCATCGTTGAGAAGCCGGTTGTAGGTGGCTCCTAGCGAGAGATTGGCGACTGCAACCAGGTCCCTGCGTGCCCGGTCGTTGGCCGCAAAGTCAATCCCAGCAATGACTTGTGAAAGAGATCCATCGCCGTTTCGTCCGAGAACCTTGACTTCGATAATGTTAATTCGCTTAGCCACGCCATAAGTTCGAGAGCCAACCAGGCCGGCGACATGGGTGCCGTGGCCGTTGGTGTCTCCCGAGCCTTCACCTGTAAAGTCTGCTCCAGGCTTGGCTCTGCCTCCAAACTCGGGGTGATCGACGTTGACACCAGTGTCAATCACGTAGGCATGGACGTTTTCGGTATTGTACGGGTTATGCACAAACCACAACGGCGAGTTGGTGCCAAGAGGGGGCGATGGTGCGTCATCTGCAGGGACCGTTCCTGTCACATCGTCATCTGGAAGTCTTCTTCGAGACCACAGCCGTGCCAGATGTCTGGGTGCGTCGCTTTGTCTGAGTCGACTGGAGGGAAACCTCTGGGTAGTGTGAACCATGACATCGGGGCTGATGTCCACGACCCACGGACACCGCCGTAGAGTCGATAGAAAGCTCGAGTCGAAGGCTCCGCTGAATCCTTTGAACTTGCCGAATGCAAAAGTAGATTTAATATAATCTTTGGCTTCCGGATAGATGCCCAGGTATGCAGAGACAGTTGCTGTGTCTGCCAGCTTGACAATCAGGTCCAGCTTTCCCACGGGCAGACTAGGCTGGAACAGGTTTTGTTGCGCCTGTAGCGGGTCGTCGATGGTGAAGTTTCTGGGGCCTTCAATCACATCTCTGGGGTAGGGGGTATCATTTGGAAGAGCGGTATCTGGCACTTCGAGAGCAAAGCCGGTGGCCAGAAGGGTAAGTAAACGCAGCACTCTCATTGGTCAGTGGTATGCGAGTGGTATCTGAGTGGTATCTGTTGGAGTATCTGTAGCAAGGGGTATCTTTTGTGGTAGGGAAGCGACAAGTCTAGTTAGTAATACCCAGTTAGATTTAAAGGTGGTGTTTAGTTGGGACGCAAATGCAAGTTGCACGTGACCTCACTTTGGATACGTGTAAGCAAGATAGTGAATAGAATACAGTCAATAGTATAAACAGACCCCTAAATAAATGAAACCTCAAAAGAAGAGTAAAAAATTCGATGTATGAAATAGCACACTACAGAAGTAAAGAGAAATAGATTGGACTATTATATGTAATATCTCCCCCTTGCTACGTCATTGACCAATCACAGGTCGTGCACCGCCACAATCGACTCGACTCGTCTACTTGTAGTCACCTACTAACATTTCTAATAACTAGCCCGAAGGCTCGTGGTTAATTATATATAGTGTACGTGTTGTATCTGTTGTACAGTGTGCTGTTTAACAGTCCACGTCGGCGCCGGCCTTGGAGTTGAGCAGAAGAGCAACAATGAGACCGTAAAGACCCAGAACTTCGGCGAAAATGAGAATCAGAATCATACCAACAAACAGACGGGGCTGCTGTGCGGTTCCTCGCACACCAGCGTCTCCAACAATGCCAATAGCGAAGCCGGCAGCCAGACCGGACAGACCGACAGAAAGACCGGCACCGAGCTGGATGAAGCCGGCGTAGAGAGAGGATCGCTGCTGGAGAGATCCGGAGATGAGGACGGAAACGACCAGACCGTAAATGGCCAGAATACCGGCCATAATGACGGGGACGGTGTTCTTGATCAGCAGGTCAGGTCGCAGGACGGAGGTGGCGCAGATACCAACACCGGACTTGGCGGTTCCGTAGGAGGCACCGAAGCAGGTGAAGACAATGGCGGCAGTGCAGCCGATAGCTCCAAAGAAGGGCTGAGTTAGTAGGGAGGATAGACAATGATTGAGTGGCGATGTGGGTGACAGTTGCTGTTGTGATTGCGTGTACTTGGTTCATGTGTGTTGTCGCCATAACTCGGACATGTCGATGATGCCAATCATCAAGCAACCAAGTGTATGATTGCTTGCGGTGACTTTCCTTCGAGCACCATCACCTAGCAATCGTCACTTCACCCTCCATCGCCACAATTGTCGCTTCCAGTTATCGTGTTCGCTTGCAATGTCATGCAGCGACTTGTCGTCGAGTACTTACAGCGTAGACGGGGCTGAGTTAGTATGGATCCATCAAGGGTCAGGGGACAGCAATTTCCTCCGTGCTGTGTCGCGTCGCCGATACTCACCAGAATTCAGTAGCAGCTTCAAGGGCCATCTTGTCCTTTTTTTGTGTGTTAGTGGTGAGTGGTGTTGATACCTCAATCGATGACAAGCGTCGACCAGTGTGTGCTGTGACGAGGAGGCAACCGAATAGAGTTGGGGTAGGGTAACTTAGGGAGTCCCAATGATAGAGAGCATGGAGGCGAGTTAAATGTGACAGAACAGGAGGTCGAAGGGGGTGCGAGTACAAGTGTAGGGAAATAACAAATGTGAAGCACGTGTGCTACTCGAGAAAGGTCACGTGATTCGATATTTGATCTTTTTCTGTTTATCTGCTATAGATACCTGGTTATTTTTGGCTGCCTCTATAGACCCTGATCTACTAACAGTTAGCGTTTATCAACGGTTGTTCAGGGACTCGTTGAGGTTCGAACCCACGCTATTGAAAACTACTGAAGCTTTCATTCAGCCCATCTAACTTCGTCAATATTGGTCCAAACAGAATTCTGAAAATACCTGAGTGATCCCAGAGCTTCATGTGGTATTCTCGCTTAGCTATATTTGATATCCCTTCTGTTTTCGCCCAAGCACTTATCCTCGCAGGTCTCTAACCACTCTTCTCCCAGCCCTTCTCCCAGCGTCTTAGTCAGCACTTCTTAGGGCAACCTTATTTGAAATTTTTGTCTGCATGTATTGGGATATTTTCCCACTTTGAATTCTTCTTCTCTAAGGCGAGCTTTGCAAGGAACCTTTACCACCAAACACACTAACCCCATCAAAAATGTCTGAGCCCAACCCCAAGGCCTTCCCCCTCGCCGACGCTGCCCTCACCCAGCAGATTCTGGACATTGTCCAGCAGGCTACCCACCTTCGACAGCTGAAGAAGGGAGCCAACGAGGCTACCAAGACCCTCAACCGAGGTATCTCTGAGTTCATCATCATGGCCGCTGACGCCGAGCCCATCGAGATTCTGCTGCATCTCCCTCTCCTGTGTGAGGACAAGAACGTCCCCTACATCTTCGTTCCTTCCAAGGTTGCCCTTGGCCGAGCCTGCGGTGTCTCTCGACCCGTCATCTCTGCCTCCGTCACCTCCAACGACGCTTCTCAGCTCAAGGACCAGATCATCCAGATGAAGGACAAGATCGAGCGACTTCTCATTTAATTTAATGTATTATATGATTGATAGAATGACTGGGTTTAGAGTGATCGAGCTGTAAAGTGATCACTCAGACTGATCTCAATAGATGTATCTTAGCGAACTGAAATGAAGTAATCGAACCGCGGGGAGTAGAATGTAGCACCTTTCACTATATTCCGTCGCTGTTCTGTAGTCTTCTGTACTTGTAGTCTCTTTGTAGCACCAAGCATTGTCCTAAGACTCAGCTTGATCTGATCTCATATTGATTCACTCTTACAGCTCTCTTACTAATAAAATGGCAGGTAGAAGTCATCATAAAACTGTCACAGTAGCTACTCCATGATGAGCTTTCCTAATTGGCTTTCCGGATTTTTCTCATCGTTTTCTCTCATTTTTGTCTCCACCGGAAAATCTTTCAGACCCACTTCATCAGCCGCACCATTAAACCTGCTTGGGACTGCATATCAACATCTCCTAAACGTCTAGACGAACCTTGCCACAACATGCCATGAACAAACTAAAGCTCGTGAAAACGTCCAAAGAGCTTGCTCTCGAGCGGAAGAGAAAGGAGGAGGCTGATAAGACAGATGAGCAGCCTAAAAAGGAGCTTCACATCACCCAGCCACCGTCCATTGCTGCGTCTGAAGCTGGAAACCTGAAACTCGTGGTTCCTCAAACAGAACACAATCAACTGATTGTCAGTGAGCCTGGGGCGCGTCAGAAACCGACGAATCCGGTCAAGGTGCTCGATGAAGATGATTATGCTCGAAAATTGAAGCAGATCATCGAAGCTGGAGGAGATACAACTGCTTTCCAACAGAAACACACTACAGAGGATAACGCCTCGTTTCAACAGTTGATTCAGGTTGATAATGCCAGAAGAGAGCTGAAAACGGCCGACAGATTCTCAACTACCAAATTGGATAACGACTGGGACTCTCCCAATCCCAAAAGTGCTCTGTTTTTCAGACCAAAGGACATACCCCAGGAACCATCTCATAGAGGAGAAATCGCTGTGGAAAACACTATAGTGGTTAAAGAGGCAGTGGAAGTGAAAGATCCAAAGAAGCATTCTGAGCAGATAGCAGACGATATCATTGCTGCTGTCAAAGGTCCTCATGTCGATGGGTATTCTTTCGTGACTAAAAATACCTATAAGATTGCTCCAGAGTCCAAAGAGTCCATGTTGTTGCGAAAAGCGACTGCTAAAAAGATCCAGAAAGTGGCAGGAGACGTGACTCCCCGAGGCGATCTTTCCCCAGCAGGTAGGAATCTTCTGGACAAGATTAGTAAGAGGAGGAAGTGAGCCTGAAGGATAGAGCCTCGTTGAACACCCCCTATTTATTTATTCACGTAAAATGCATTATTTATACTAAAGCTACTCGCCGTATCAATCTGTCTACTTGTACACAATCACCCCTTTGATATCCATATTCTATTCATTCTATCACTGTCATTACTCATTAAAAGGACTCAGACCCTGTGGTCTGAAATCGCAGGTTGTTAAATTCGATCGTCCAAAAGACCCTCCTCGAGAGCTTGTGTCTCCTGGGTCCACTGGCCGCTGTTCCATCGCTCGGAAAAGTTGCCAAAGAAGCCCTTGATGTTGTTGGACATTTTGGTGATCTGAGTGTCTGGCGACGCAGGAGGCACCTCGAATCGAGGGTTGGCCATTCGCACGCCTCCAGAGCTTCGGCCGTTCATCTCAATCTCTCGGAAGATGAGATCTCGTCCTTCGATGTAGAGAGAAGCGTCGTCAGAGTCCTCTTCCTCATCGGTAAAGTCCAATCCGAAACCAAACCAGCCCTTGATCTTGTCGTAGACGTTGAACAGGGTCAGTCCGATGGGAACCAGAATGAACCGAGGAATACCGTCGGAAAAGAAGGTACCAAGGGGAGTCAGGTTGATGTACTTGCCCAGGAAGGCCTGGAAAACAGACTCTCGCGAGGGAATCAACATCAGGTAGTTGTAGGCGAGGGGCACGGTCAGACGACAGGCGTACATGGCGTAGAAGAGCATGGACGAGGCGTCGGAGTGCTGTCTGACCAGGCCGTAGACGTTGAAAACTCGTACTCGGAACAGAGATGAAACGGCAGTGTAGCACATGTATCCGAGGATGAAGGAGGAGACAACCTGCTGGCCAAAGCCCTGGGTAGACGAAATGATGATGTTGACAAGCGAGTACTTGGTTCCATACAGCAATTCACTCCACACCAGAGTCAGAGACAGGAGACCCCAGAAGACAGCTCCCAGACGCATGATCCAGGGCTCAACGAGAGAATAGTAGATGTGGGCGACGTTGGGAGGCAGTCGAGTAGACGATCGTCGGAACTTGAGGTCTCCATGGGAGTTGACAATGTCTTCATCTCGAGCAGCTTCATCAACGAGGTTCTTCCAGTCCATCGTGTATCGGATAAGTCGGAACTCTGCCTTCTGAAGCGATCTCTGGAGGTTAGAAAGGTACTCTTCGGAGATTCTGGATCGTTCGACAGTAGCAGGACGTCCTCTAGGAGGCAGTTGGACCACATTGGAGGTATCTTCGATGGAATCGCACAGTTCATCGACCCAATTGGTATATTGGGTGTGTTCTCTGTGGACTCTGAGAGCAAGCACCTCGTTGGACACCTCAATGTACTTTTGCTGGGCCTCAGCGTACCGATCGTGAACCGACACTGCCTTTCTGTAGTGCTGTCTGACACGTTCGGTAGGAGCAGCGAGGATCCACAGTCGTCTGGGAACGTTGACGAGACCGTGGCCCATGAACCAGATGGCAAAAATCAGCGTATAGGAGTACGACAGCGCAATTGCCACCTGCTTGATACTGGTGATAGACAGACCAGTAGAAATGATGGTGTAGATGAGGCCAATGAGACCGACACCGAGCAGAATGCCCTGGTACTTGAGGTTGTACATGATGGCTTCCCGGGCCTTCTTTCTGGGGTCATGGTGGCCACTCTCGACGTAGCTTTGCAACAGGGGCAAAACTGCCCATGTCAGAACAAACGCCAGCCAGTAGGACACTCTCCACAGAATCAGACGCACGTTTTCGTTGAGGTAGAACAGCGGGTGACTTTCTCCATTGGAGCTGGCAGACAGCAAGTCAATAGGGACCAGCACCACAATGGAAAAGGGAATGTAGACTGCCAGAACCAGAGGCAGAAGAATGAACAAAGGAGTGCTCTTGATAGACGAGTACTGTGAGATCCACAGAATGGAGCACACGGCGGTGGCGCAAAAGGCCAGAATTGGAAACAGCTGTGTTAGCATGAACCGGCAGCACTTGTAGCTACCTCATCTCTTCAACTCACAATCATCGCGTGGTGAGAGTTTGTCGTGTTCACTGGCCTTATGCAGGTGGTGGTTCAGTCACGTGATGTGAGATATATACGGGGAGAAGCTAGAGGAGGGCGTTTAAGCGAGTGGGGGGTATGGTGTGGCCGTACATCAGTGTTCGGTCACGTGATTCACACTCGGTCACGTGACATATCAGCCCTTCTACTTGTATTCACTTCTCCTATTCACTATCTGATAGCGTATGCTGCATGCATATTATGAATTATCGATATACAGACGAAGTTCAGACACTAGACGCAACCTCAACACAACATGTCTGAGATTGCTAAAGCATTGGACGCCATGTGAGTACGGTGAATCGACTTCGCTGACTACGCTAACACAGGCTGCAGGACTCGGGAGAGCTCTCGGGGGCTATTGCCATGAGACCCGATTATTTGTGCATTGGAGGTGAGTATGAGCGAGAGGAGATATGCTGGTGACCTTCAGAAGGAGGGTGTATATCGTTGGTATTATTCTAACCAAGCTCGAGGAGTAGCAGTGCCTAAAGATGCCAGCCACTTTGCTGAGGCTGAAAAGCTGTTTGATTCGGACGGGTGTGTGTCCATTGAATTCAAGGACTATCTGGTGACTCTTCAGAAGGGTCAGGGAGTGATTATTGGTGTTTACCGGCCAAAATAGGCGGTGAGAGAGATTCAAGTGAGGATGAGACACAAACTACAGGGTCCTGTGTAGTCTCAAGTACCAGCATAAGCAGTGTAATATATGTATATATGAGATGTGCTGTTGTGGGTAGCGGTAGCTATAGTAATGTTGGAACATCGAGATAAAAGCAGTATTTACTTGTTGTATATACAGGTAGCTACATCTATTCGCACGAGTTACTACCGGTACTATAGTTCATACATTCATGTAGTATCCTGCTTGGTTCATTTTCTTGTATATTTCTTGAGTAGCTCACATTTCTGAATGCCCCCTCATGAATACAATATATCGGTGTATGTATTTAGTGTAATTACTTGTACAAGATTAATTTAACTGTTTATGACCCCTTTGATCTCTATCACAACCCCAACGCATTCAGAGACGTCAGCTGGGCCAGTCTAGCACGAGCAAGGCGAAGCTCAGACAGAACCAGCTCGTCCACCTTGTGCTTGGTACGCCAACTCTCGTTACCCGTTCTTTTCGTGTCCATCTCCTGAACCAGCTCCAGACCTCGCTCGTAAGCAGGAGTTCCCTCGGCCTTGCTCCACTTGTCAAAGGCCGACAGCAGAGTCATGACCTGTGCCTGGGAGAAGTTGCATTGCTGGTCTTTCGGCGACACGTAGTGCATCAGCTGATGGATCAGCAGACCAAAGTACTCGGTCGGCAGAAGCGGAAACTCGAACAGAGCCAGAAGATAAGGCACGGCCTTGACCAGCTGTCCAGAGCGTCTCAGATTGAAGAACTCGCTCAGAACGGCGTATGGAGCAATGCATTCGGCCACCTCGGGGGGCACGTCAGACACAGAGCCAGGGTCCTTGATGTAGTCTGCTAGACTCTTGTCGCCCTCAATGGGTTTCTGTTCCACAAGAGCGTGTTCCAACAGCTTCCAGCAGTGGTATCTGAGAGCTGCGATGTTGCCGTTTTTGGCAAACATACACAGACCCATCAGGTTGTTGTTGTTGTGAATGGCCTTCTGGGCCAGAGTCTGCAGAATTTCAGCCTCGACTTCAACCAGACCGTTCTGCTTGCATCGTTTGATAGCCCAGTCGATTTCTCTGGCAGAATCGTAGGGGAGGCGGGGAAGCAGAAGACTGAGAATCTGACGGGCAGGAGCAACGTCTCGCAGCTTCTGGAGAACCTCAATGCCCACGTTGATCAGATTGTCGTAGCCAATACACTGCAATGCGAGGTTAGTGAGATGGTAGTCAGGGAGAGCAGCAGGGTTGGCAGCTCCATATCCACTGAGAAGACCAGCATCGTAGCACATGTTGCAGACGAGAGCAGCGATGACAGAGTCGCAGTTCTCGAGAGTCTCGACCGCCAACAGCAGAGAACCCTTGATGGCATTGCTGGCACCTGCTTCCCAGATAGTGAATGTGTCAACGGGGTAGTTGGCGACAGCAGCATCATAGTAGCCCTTCATTCGAGCATCACAGGGGTCCACGTACTGCTGCTGGGTGACCAGGGCATCGTACCAGGTGTGGTTCACGCTCATGATAGCGTCTTCGTCTCCTGCAAGCACCTGGAGCAGAGTAGTGAGTCCCTTCTGGATCTTGGCGTCGTTGATCTTCAGCAGCTTGCTCTGAACTGCAGCGATGGAGTTGTGCCATTGCCGGAAGTAAAAGGACACGTTTCCGGGTCCCTGAGGGTACCTGCTGAGAATATCGATAGTAGCCTGAAGAACATCCTGACAGGAAGGATCGACTTCTCCCGCTCCACTGTCATGGAGACAATGGGACGCCTGTTTGAGCATACCTCGACAAATGAGCTGATAAATGTACTTCCAAAAGTCCTTGTGTTGGACCGGTGGGGTCTGTGACATGACTTCTTTGCCCAGTTCGACACTGGGCTGTTGTTCTGACACATTGACCCACTCTACCAGAGGCTGTCTAACCTCGTATGTGGACTGGGAACCAAAGAATCCCGACTGACCAGCGGCTCCGTTGTGGAAGTACACCGCGTAAATGCACAGAGCAAGACTGTATGCGTCGTCCAGAGGTTCGGCCTCGACGGTATCGACGTCCTTTCGAATCTCCTCTCGGTAATGCTTGATGCTTTCTATGAAGTCTGCGAATCTCTGGGTGAGATCCTCGGACGCCTGGGGCCCCAGGGTTGTAGCAAACGCCTCGGCCACGAAGCCCTTGTAGCTGTCACTCCATTCGTCTCCAACACGCGTGGTTGTAGGGTACAACGTTCGATCCTCCTTTGTAGCATGTCCACTTTCACCGGGTTTGGCATCGAACCATGCAATTCCCCGAGCAAGAACAGGGTCCATGACAAAACCCATGTTGCGGATCTTCTGCCACTGCTCCACCTGCCCTTCGGGGATGGGTGCTCCTTGAAGAGTTATCTCAGGCACCTCTGTGTCGTCTCCGTCGAGAATTGTTTCCATTTCGGCCTCGCCAAGTTCACGGGCGGTCCAGGGGTCGGGGTTGACGTATTCGCCGGCGCCGTTTGAGGCTGCTGGAGGCTCGGAAAACATTGTGGATGGGTCGTTTTTCACCGTTCACGATACACACAATCTTTTGGGATTTTTGTTGCACCGCGCTTAAACGGTATGTTTGCGGTTAGGGTTGGGGGTGGATAAGTATGATAGTTGAGCTGGGACGAAGACGGGTGTGTATGATCTCAACTGGACGGTAGATTCAGTTGGGACAAAACATGACAGATAGTTGGGAATACTTGAGTGTGTAGTTGAAGAAGGTGACCCACGGACACCGATACCCGAAATGAAAAATGATATACAGATGTCATTTGGGATGTGTAGGGGCTGTTACCAAAAACTGGTATGTCACGTGACCAAGAAACGACGCAAGTGACTTCATTAACGTGCACAATTACAACTACGTGTACTCGTATACCACTACTTGTACATTTACCTCGACAACCACTTCTGCACCATCTGGTTGTTCATTTCACCACCCGATCACCATGATCAGCAGGCTGTATACAGGCCCGATGGGGCATACTGACACGTCTGACGTTCACGTGCACCGTGGCCCACGTGGTTGACGAGGAGGTGAGCCGAGGACAGGAGGAAAGAACTTGTTATTGAGAGTGACCGAGCTCTTGACTACCTTCATATCGTCTCCTTCCTCAGGTCTAGATAAGCTCTTGAACATCGTACAGTTTATATGGAAGGTTGAAAGGGAGCAAAGCTTGAAGAGCAGGCAGTACATACGAGGAGGGACAAGAGTAGACGAGAAGGGGACATTGCCGAGATGAATCTTGAGCAGGTTCAACACTCAGAAACAACCACACAAAGATTCGCAATACTACGACGTCCTCAGGATCTCCCTCTTCTCTCTGCCCCCCACAGCATCTCAGGCTGCATCCGAGACAGTGGGGAGCATAATACTGATACTTCACACTTGGCCGAGGCTTCTGGCACTTAATAACCCAGGAGTATAGAGGAGGCAGAAAGAGGGTGGGAAATAAAGACGTAGGGCGCGGGTCTCGTGACCGCAGCATACCGCTGGAAGGTGGCCCTTCTTCGTACTCAGCTGAAATTGCCACCGTTCTTATGATATTTATAGCGACCCAGAGTTATTTATAGATGTGGGGTTAGTAAGATGGAGTAGATGATGGTGAAGAGGAGGATGTGGGAGAGGTGTCGTTGAAAAGGGAGCTATAAGCGACGTACGTTAAAAAGGCACCTGTGCCCCAAAGTGAACGACGACCAGCGGGGCTAAATAATAAAGCACAAGTCTCATCGTCAACCCAAGACTCCCTCCTCTCCCATCTTCGTTGCTCAACTGTAGTTACGTCATGCAAACAAAGTTAGGCTCAGACAATCGAAGAGTTGGACTTGGGACACCAGAGCAGAGGAAGAAGGAGAGTTGCAAGCATCTTGAGCAGCAGCAGCACCACAAGCAGCAGCAGCAGGACACACAGCAGCAGCACCACGAGCCGCGGAAGCCACAGAGTCGCCGTGAGCCCCACCATTCACTTGCAACCCAGCTCCAGCATCAGCTCCAGCTCCAGCATCAGCATCAGCATCAACACCAACTTCCACAGCTCCACCCACAGGCGTGTACAAGTACCTCTGCCAGACATTGCTCCACCTCCATGTCTGTATCGCCGTACTCTCCCTGCTCGCCGGAGGTGCGTTTCCCCATCAAGGAGCAGCCGTCGTATTTCGAGGCGCCGCCGTCGGCCCAAAACACAACCATGAAGGCCCGCAGTCAGTCGCCCACCACAGAGCAGATTCCGCCGCCAATATCGCTGCCACCACTCCAGCTGCGTCGTCCGTCGTTACCCATCACGTCTCTGGCTCGAGAGACCCCTTCGCAGATCAAAGCACTCACTGCAGACCAGCTGGTGGACTTGCTACAACAGGCACCAGGAGCCACCGTGGTCGATATCCGACCGTACTGCGACTACACCCAGTCGCGGGTGCAAGGGGCCCTCCATTTCTGCATCCCGTCCACGTTTCTCAAACGGGCCTCCTACTCGTTTAGACGCACGGTCGACAACATGCTGCCCGAACAGCGACACGCCTTTGACAACCTGGCCGGCCTGCCACCTCTGGTAGTCTACGACAGAAGCAGCGAACACCTCCAGACTTCTCAAAGCAACCTGTACCATACGTTGATGAAGTTTGTCACGGCCGAGGGCTGGCCGGTGGACCAGATGGCTCATTACCTCGTCGGCGGTCTGGATGCGTGGAGCAGAAACGAACGGGTGGCCCAAAACGGGCTGCTGGACGCAGAAATGTACAAATGCGAGGGACGGCCGCCAGAATTCGGAGCCATTGGATTCACACGAGCCACAGCTAACCTCGCTGACGCCAACGCCATTCCTTTCCCTCTGGTGACGTCAGGTCTGAGACAAAACCCGCTGTTCAAGTCAGTCCGAGCGGCAATGGAGGTCCAGGACGACGAATACATCGAAGTCCAGCTCCCCGCAAACCTCAAACCGTCGGAAAACCACCCCGACTGGGTCAAAACGATTCTCAGTGATCCTCTGGCGGCCAGCAAAAAAATGGCTGCCGAGTTCCGATCTCTGGAACAGGCCGAAAAGAACCGAATGTTCGGCGCGCTGTCCATCAAGGGCGACTCGGAAAACTACTTTGACCGCCGCTACTCCATCTCAGGCATCGAACTCGGCGTCAAAAACAGATACGACAACATTTACCCATACGAACACACTCGAGTGAAACTGGCTCGAGAAACACAGGGATGCGACTACATTAACGCATCGCACATTTCCTCCGCTCACAGCAAACGGGTATACATTGCCACCCAGGCGCCATTGCCAGAAACTTTCGCTGACTTCTTCCACATGATCTGGGAGGAAAAAGTGCCTGTCATTGTCCAGCTGGCTCCCGAGTTTGAAGGAGCCATGCTCAAATGCCACAACTACTGGGGCGAAGGCACACATGGCCCGTACACGGTGCGAGTGATTGCTACGAAAAAGGAGGACGTGGACGCCAAAGACAACATTGTGGCGACCATCAGGACGTTTGAGGTGTCTCGAGAAGGCGAGGCACGACAGGTGACCCAGATCTTCTACGACGCGTGGCCTGATCTGGGTCGACCTGCCAACCCGGCTGATTTGCTTCGACTGATGGAGCTCAAGGACGATATCCTCACCCAGGCCAAACTTCCCGTGGACGGTACCAAGGTGGTAGTGCACTGCAGTGCCGGATGTGGCCGAACAGGCACCTTCTGTGCCATTGACATTGTGTGCGACATTATGCAGCGCGACGATCCCCAGTACAAGCATAAGGATGTTGTCGCTGAGGTGGTAGCGGAACTGCGAACCCAGCGAACCTCCATGGTCCAGAGTCTTAGACAGTATGTTCTTTGCTACGACTCTGTGTTGGCTTGGTTGGCGAGGAGGTAGACGAAGGAGTGTAATGGCACACAAAGTATATATTTATTCATTCAATGCATCAGGTAGAGATAAAAAATGGGCGTCACTAGTATAGAGTGTTGTTAAGCATAGTGCGTCTTGTTATGTCCATATGCAGTATTCCCCGTATTATGGCATTAGGCCAAACTTTATTCTCGAGATACGATATGGAAAGATCTGGGGTAAGAATGTGGGGTGGAGATATGGCACGGATAGAAATAGAAATGGGGTGGAAAAAAGATGGTTGGGGGTTCGAATGAAGAGGAACAAGTGACCCAGCTTTGTGATCATCTTCCCACACCCATAAGCACATGTAATACATAAAGTAAGCATTGCTACCGACCAATTGCGATTACAGAGCGTTAGAGACGCTAAAAAGGAAGGCCCAGCAGCTAGGGAAAGAGAAGCGAGGCAAAAAAGAAATCAGACGACCTCGGAGAGGGTCGAACTCTCGATCTTACGATGGCGGCCATTTAGGTGACTAACAGTCGTACGCCTTAACCAACTTGGCCACGAAGTCTGATTCGTGAGATCGGCATGTCGTAGGACGCTTTTATGGGGACAAATATCGCAAATTTCCCTGGAAAATAGAGGTCCTAGGGGGTATTAATTAGTACCAGCTCAAATAGCCCAGTTTGACTAATGGTTTCAGGTAATTTTGAGTCTCTCAAGACGAATATTGTCGTTGTGAGAAGCTCTTTCATTTCTACACCTTAACCTCACGATGTAGACCCACAAATGGAAGGATTAAATTAAAGGACTTGATAGAATTACTAAATCAATAATGGATAAGCTGATGGTCAAGTCTAGCGGTGTCTAGAACGTCTAGTTTAGTTGTAAGGTGCTTGCACAATCTTGTCGATACTCTATGCCGTCAGTTCATATAAGACAATTGAATGCTAAAGGGAAAGAGACTGGTGAGGTATTGTATGTTGAATTTGGATATTGAAGTTAATCTGAGTTCGTGATGTCATCTTTCAGTCATCTATAGCTCAACTAAGTGAGTACAACCAAGTTATGCGTTTCATCTTACCTCTATGCTCTAGCAGTGTGAACGAAAATGGATGAGAAAGACGTTCAGGAAGTTGTAACTATTCAACAGACGAAGCATCTCCATAATCCCCATCTATATAAACACACACTCTTCTCTTTCTTCTCACCAGTATCACACTCTACATATCAACAATGCTTTTCAAGAACATCGCCCTTTTCTCTCTTGCTGCTCTGGTTGCCGCCAACGAGGCTGCCCCCGAGGCCCACACCACCATGGTTGCCGTCCCTCTCAACTCCGAGGACAACTCCGAGAACCCTGAGGACATCAGCAAGTTCATGAAGAACAAGTGCCCTGAGGAGAAGTGCCCCAAGCCCAAGCGAGTCACTCTGACCAAGAACATCACCAAGAAGGCCACCAAGACCGTCACCAAGACCACCGGCTCGTGCGAGACCCAGGCTCCCCAGAAGAAGTGCGGAGGCAAGAACTGCTAATCTTCGGACACTAGCTACCAAGTAATCTTTAGTTTCTAATGTACTGATAAGGATAAACAGTTGTAGGGTGTAATGTAGCTTGTTAACATAAACAGCCTGTGCTAGTGTGTAGCTACTCTTACAATTCATCATTTCAATCAGCCAATGGCAGTTAGTCTATTTACATATGTACAGTTGTGTTTAGAGAGAACCAGGCAGCTTGGTGGTCTTTCTCTTGTATTGGTTCTTGGCCACCTCCTCGAAGCCGCTCTTGACGACCGAGGCGTTGTGCAGACGCGAAACAATGTTCTGGAAGGGCACTCGAGGTCGCTTGAGCTGGGCGCCGAGGTAGGCAGCAGCAGACAGCAGAGCCAGGGCTCCAGCCTGGTGGGCAGCAGCCAGGGGAGTGGGCACCAGGTACAGCAGAGTGGAGATACCCAGAGTCACTTGGACCATGGCGATGCCCATGATGGAGTGGCAAGCAATGAAGGCCTTTCGGGGCAGGAAGGGCTTGAATCGGTTGGACATGAGCAGGAGAGCGAAAGAAGCGCAGAAGGTGGTGGTGGCAAGCACTCGGTGATCAAACTGCACAGTCACGGGGTTCTCGAAGATGTTTCTCCACCACATATCGGACTTGTCCGACTTCTGGGCAAACAGGGGGTCCATGAGCTCAGTCTTGGGGGGCACGATTCCCTCGCCCATGTAGGGGAAGGAGTTGTAGATCATTCCGGCGTCCAGACCGGCCACAAAGGCGCCGGACATGGCGGTGAGGAAGACGAGGCCGCAGAACACAGCGGTGTATCGCTGGAAGGGCCTCAGCACGGGGTTGTTGAGCTTGGCAAAGTCAGCCACGGCAGCGGAAGGGTTGGCAATCCATCGGGACTCTCGCAGGACCTGGACACCGGTAGAAAGCATGGCCCAGTACAGAACAAAGGCGGCTCCAAGGTGGGTGGCCAGTCTGTAGGGGGAAACTCGGGGGTGAGAGTTGTCGGTCTCCATGAACTTGTTATCGAGACCAGATTTGACCATCCACCATCCAATGGCTCCCTGGAGACCCAGAAGGATGGAGATGACACCGAGACGGCCGGCAATGTTAGGAGAAACTCGCTTTCGGGCGACAAAGTAGACGGCAGGAAGCACAAAGGTCAGACCGATAAATCGACCCCACAGACGGTGGGCCCACTCCATCCAGAAAATGAACTTGAACTCGGACAGTGTGATGTTGGAGTTGAGCAGCTTGAACTCGGGCGAGTTCTTGTACTTGTCAAACTCCTCGATCCAGTCCTCTTCGCTCATGGGAGGCAGAGATCCAGTCACAGGCTTCCATTCGGTGATGGAAAGTCCCGATTCGGTCAGACGAGTGAGACCTCCAAGAACAACAATACCAAAAACAGACACGGCGGAGGCAATGAGCCAGTAGCCGGCCCATTTGGACGAGTTGACGGGCCACTTTCGAGGAGCCTTGCCCTCTTCGTTGGGATCAGTCTCTCGAGGCTTGATCACATGGACGTTAGAACGCTGGAAAACAGCGGCAAATGTGGAGAATTGACGGCTCTTGTCGAGCTTGGGGGCCGAGGCTCGAGTCAGAGCTCCCAGAACACCGCCTCGAGAGCCGGAAGAGACCTTTCGACCAAGAGCCAGAGCAGGTAGAGTGGAGGTCTTGGAGGCGACTCTGGCGGCTGTGGTTTTGGCCTGCAGCACGGCCAGGTTGCCGTTGAAGTAGAACCTCGATCGGGCGAGGAGCATTGCGAATTGAATGTGGTGTACGACTTGGTACGGTGTGGTTGTAGGACAGACAGAATCTGACGATTTTTATGCTGCTTATACTTTTGCCGGCATCTCAATTTAAGGTTGTTGCAAATTCGACGTATGGTAGGGTGGGATTTGTAAGAAAGGGGGAACAAAAGGTGGATAATATAAGTAAATGTGACTAGTGCGTTGTGCAAGTATTATACGTGTATTATATAAGCCATACAGTTGTATTATTGGTCAAACTTGTACTTTTTCAACACATGACTTCAAAGCTTGCTCTAGAGCTCTGTCTTTCTTATATCCGTTCACGAGCAACTCGTGCCATAATACAGAGTTTATAGTGGGTCCTGGAAAGGAGGGTGGTTAGAAGATGGTAGCTACCAAAAGATATTCACACAGGTCACGTGGTATATACTAGTCACGTGATTCGTTTTACGCGATTCATTTTACTCACTACACGATCTACTCAGGTCTCACAGTACAAGTACCCACATCTCTCCCTCAAGTCTCTACTCCCAGGGCACTCTCTCAATGCCCCCTTTTACAACATCAATGGGAATATATATTCATCTAGTGTTTTATTTCAGGACTCGGAAGAGCTTGTCAGCGGTGTTGTCATTAATGCAATGCTGGAGGTGGAAAAACTCCTCGACACAGTCCTCCTTGTACTCGGCGTGTGCGTAGTCCTCATCCTCCTGTGCCTTGGTGACTCGCTCAACACACTCATCAAAGTGGTGCTTGAAATCGTGGCAGGGGCCCTCAGCGGCGGCTGTGTTAGTCAATGAAAGCGAAGCGTTTGTTTGCAGTGTGGGTAGGTGATATGAGGCACATTTTAAAAGATGAAATGGCACAGCATGAGAACAGAACTGGAGCTGATGTAAAAGACCAAATCGAACAGAAGAAACACGAATTGAAGAAGGAACGTGTGTTACACGCTGCGAGAGGGTGCCATTGCACATCCGATACTCAGATCGAGCTGATATTCAGGCTGGTACTCTGGTTCAGTCCTCAGACCAACCAACACCATCTGAACATTCCCCAATCGCAGTCTAGCCATTCCAACCACGTCCAGAAGTGTTCAATCCTGTCGCGTCTATTATCCTGGTACTCGTTTCCATCATCCCAAGTCCTCATCCCAAGTCCTCATCACAATTTCCAAGTCGTAAGTTCCATCTTACTTAAAGCCTCCCTTTCCAGCTTCAATCCTTTCGTTCCCTCTATCTTCTACTCACCCTCGTGCAGAGCAATGGCGGGATCGGGGACCTCGTCATCATCATCGTCATCATCGTCGTCCTCGTCCTCGTCCTCGTCCTCCTGCTCTTCGGACTCGTTATCATCGGAGTCGACCTCAACGGGCTCGTCGTCCTCGGCGGCAAAGGCAACGGTGGGGAGGAGCGACTCGGCAACCTCGCTAGCAAGTGTCAGGAAGTAAGACATTGTTGTGTTTGACGGTGGGGGTTGTGTGGTGGTGTCAATAGGTGTGTAGTGATACGATTTCACTGCTGGGTGGTGGTACGCTTCGAAAATTAAACGCACACAAATCTACACTTAGAGACAGCTGATTGGCTGTTGGAGAGCGAGCACCTCAAACCTTATTTTCCACCAACAGTGAACGGTGTATTGGAGGGGGATTATTGGCGGGCATTAAGACTGCCAATCGAGAAAATAGCTACCGCACTTTATTGCGGGTCGAATTTTCTCCGGTCACGTGAGTTTTTCTACCCCATTCTCCACCCAATCACCACTTCAGAGAGGTTGGAGTTTTTTTTAGGGCTTTGTTTCGGTCCCCGTTGGTTGGATTCACTTAACCTCCATTCGCTCTCCTCCCAAAAGCCTCGACGGGCACTTGTCCCAATTGTCGCGCTTCTGTATGGCTGGTTCACAGGTTATGACTATGAGGAGAACGGGAGAAGGGGTTATGAGCAAAAATAAAGCAATTTGAGAAATTGATTTCATGGTTGTCATTCGCCATTTTTGAGACATGTCTATAGACTTGGAATGGCCTGATCACCAAGTTGCAGTGGGACATGCATGGTATGGTTAGTTGGGTGCCTTGAACGAGAATGGAGTGAAGGGGTTAGTTTGGAGTATGGAGTGTATTTGGAGATATAGGTGGAATGGTTGAGATAAGCGGGTGTTTGGGATCTGAGCAGTACAGTTTTTATGAGCGCGGAACCTATCTTGGGCGAGTTAGTTGGGGTTGGTTGGAGTATGAGGGAGTAGAACCAAATGGTGAGATGAGCCAGCAGCCATATGAGCAGAGACGCTTGTATGATACTGGGCTCAGAGATTGAGAGAGATAGACGTGCTTATGAGTATGTAACAAGCTGGGACTATGACATGAAGAGCTCTTACTAACATATTTACACTGAATTGTTGGCTTGCTGAGACTATAGACTTGGCTAACGAAGAAAAGGATCTGAAGGACTCTTGAGGGAGCCTGACAAAAATAGAAGTGGATATATGTCATTAAGCTAGCTATTAAATTGTCTTCTCCAACTCCTTGAAGTATTGCTTCTCTTATTAGTGCGATTCAAGAACAATAGCTTCCAAGGCAGTAGGCGACTGAAGGAGATACCTATGATTCCAGCTAAAACCGTACCTACCCTTCTAGGTGCTCGAACAACCCCTTCAAGTGATTGATAACTATGAATCAGCCTTGCTATAGTTCGATTTATATCTTGGTTCATATTATCTTTCTGTCGTCTGCAAAGCCCTCGAATCATCATCTACGTAACCAAACATCTCTTTTTACTTGTAGTAATTATATTAACGAGCAGACGTTACTACAGTAGTAATCAATGTAGCATTCTCTCTCTTGTTCAAACGCTCATCTTTGTTCATTAATTGTATAAATAGATGCTACTACCGGTATGTAGTATTAGCAAGCTCTCCACGACCATTCCGAATCAGCCCATAGTCTCTGTAAATACTTAGCCAACAACATCACGATATCACCATTGAAATCTGCGATGCTAGAGCTTCACTATGGTGAACTCCAGGATCGCACAACCCTTGTATTCGTGGTGTTAGGACAGTGTCTACTTCTTGCTTCTACTCAACTTGAGGATCAGCCTACACAACGATATATTAGAAATACCACCAAACTAATACCACAATTAGAATCACCGCAACTAGGGTTTCCATTTGGTAGACTCTCTATCTAAAATAAATCGAAAGTCGTCTTGTTAAGTGAGTATTTCTCAACCATATCCTCTCTAGCAGCCTGGGAACAAAACTGCCGTGTTCCTCCATGGTCATGAAACAGTGGAAACGAGAATTCACACCAGAACGGTCATTCTTCAGTGTTGCTGTTCATATTCACATTTACCACTCACTACAATTACACATCTCTTCTAATAATTTATTGCCTTTGAGGGGCTGTTCGAACAAATGCTCAATACTTTTATTTTTACGAAATTCACCAGAACTAAGGGCAAACTTAGATCTTGATGACGGCATCGAGAGCCTTCTGCTTCTTCTCGAGCTTGTCGAGAGCCTTTCGGCCGAGAACACCTCCACCCCACTTTCGTCGGGTCTCGTCGTACTTCTCGTTGAAGTTAGCCTCGATGGTGGAGACAAGGGTGGCAAGAGCAGCCTTGTCCTCGGACTTGACCTCGGTGACGGCAACAACGGCAGCGGTCTTCTTGTGGACAAGAGTACCGAGTCGAGCCTTACCCTTGACAATGGCGTAAGGGACACCCATCTTTCGGCAGAGAGCGGGCAGGAAGACAACGAGCTCAATGGGGTCAACGTCGTTGGCAATGAGGACCAGGTTGGCCTTCTTGTTCTCAATCAGAGAGACAACGTGGTTGAGACCGTACTTGACAACGTAGGGCTTCTCGGAGACGTCCTTCTTGTCCTTGCCGGCGGCAATGGCCTCGGCCTCCTTGGTGAGTCGCTCCTTCTTCTCCTCCTTAGTCTCGGGTCGGTACTTGTTGAGGAGCTTGAAGGTCTGGGCAGCGGTGTTCTTGTCCAGGGTGTGGGAGAACTGAGCCAGAGAAGGGGGGACCTTGAGTCGCATGCTCAGAATCTTCTTCTGTCGCTGCAGTCGGACGTACTCGGGCCACTTGACGAATCGAGAGAGGTTTCGCTTGGGCTGGATGGACTGGCCAATTCCGTAAGACTTGGTCTTCTTCTCGAAGAGAGGGTTCTTAGCATCCTCGGTCTTGGAGACCTTGGCAGCAGAGGGGGCGGGAGCAACCTTCTTTCCTTTAGCGGCGGGCTGTGTCATTGAGTGGTTAGGAGTTGGTTCTTAAAAGTGGAAAAGTTGTGAAAACTTTTTCAAAAACGCTCACTGATCACACTCTACAGTCTCATAAAGAGACTCAGCCTGGTCCCACTAGGGGAGCATCAGTAATAGCGTCATGTTTCAAACGACGACGACATATTAATCCTCCTCTAGCAGAACAGAGCTGCAGAGTGTCATCTGCTCACATTCTTGTCTTCTTTAGGGGCCAGAGCTGTTCACAACTCTGGACTCTTTGGTCCTTACCATTTTTGTGTCGGGTGTTGGTAGAGATAAGTTTCACCAAAAACTTCTTTTCACTTGGGAGAGTGCGGGTGTGAGTGGTGTCCCAATTAGGCTAGGGTTAGCCCTAACTCGTGACGAGTGAGAATTTTGGTTGGGAGAAGACGCCCCGATCTGGAAACCCTAACCGCGGAAAAGGACAGTGGCAGATTGGGAAGTTGGGTTTAGGGTTAGAGGGAATCATGCAATTTGACTGAGAGGGAGGGGTGGTTACGACAGATGGTGATATGAAAAAGACTTGTAGACGAATGAAAAGTGATCCTAATATCATTCCGAATAGTGTGTCTATACTATCAGTAGAGTGATACCCTTTTTACGTCTCAATTTTGTTGGAAAGGTCTTCAAATCGTTTGCAGGTCAGTTTAGTTGAGTATTTGTTGGGTGCTCAACTATAGTAGACGTGAGACACATCTCCTCTGTCTTGCTGCGATCATGTTTGTGAGATGGGGTCTGGAGATGAGAGATGTGGCACATCGAGACAGGCGGTCAAAGTAATTATGCAACATTGACATTCCAGCCCATGGCGATCTATTTGACGTCTATTTAGTATCACGATACTGTATACAGTTTCATCTTAGGGAATACGAGGTGAGTGAAGGTCTGTAGGGTGTGGGATTAAATGGAGGTCAAACGTGTAACTGGAAGGGAGGGGATGAAAACAAAGGATATTGAAGTGGTAAACAGGCAAGAATAATGTGAGTCTTCTATGGTGCTTTGTCTACATCTCCCACAGGTCGGATGTTGGTGTGTGTTCTGTTGTTTTGAAGACTACACACCAAACAACCCACACCAGGTTCACAAGACACCTCATTTTGACCACAGGCATTGTAAACAAAAACAGAAATACTTGATCATCTGAATATACACCAATATTCACTGGGTGCAGTCCCACGCATTTGACAGTTTTATACCTCACCATCTCAAGCCACACCTGGAGTTTCCTTGTATTGTGGTTCATAGACCGACTTGGACCATCTGGACCACACCGCTTATAATCACACGCTATTATTCTAGAACCACACTAATGTCGACGGTGTAACGGTCAATTTGCGACCAAAGTCTCCGATTCTGTTATTAATTCAGGAGTATTCGCCAATCAAACGCAAACCTCTCATATTACACTCTGTAGACTCCGTATACGATTCGTATACGTATCGTGTGCGTTTGTTTGTAATAAATCGTCTGTCTCACTTTGAGCTTCGCCAAGCGCTGGACAACCAAAATGGCATTGTTCAACGGCTATGGGTGCCATAAGCGTCTCCAGCGCCTTCTATTTGCTACACTACTCTTTTTCTCGTGTCATGTTCCATCTCGTGTTTGTCTCATGTTCTGTCCTGTTTCACTCTTGACTGTGATATAATAATGCACTCTGTATGGGACTCAACAGGGGAAGCTGACGGAGATGAGTGTGAAGGATTGGTAGTCCTAGCTCAAGAACGCTATCTCACTACGTATGCCCCATTTCTCCAGCCACTTTGAGGCACACACCATTGTTGTTTTTTGCCTTCATCCGACAACACTATCCTCGTCAAAAGCTCACCCCATATGACGCTCAGGTACAGGAATAGTGCGCGTGTTGGGGCAGACAGGGTTAGGGTCGTGATTATGTACCTGCTGACATTGTACTTTGAGAGCAAGAAGGGTAGAGAAACGGGCCTAGGTGGTAGAAAAATGCCCGATTTTCTGGCAGAGATAAATTCTACCGCTCTCAAGCACCCCATTGGACCTGTCCCCGTGTCTTTAGCCCTCCGATAAGACCCTATTTGATCGCCGTCCTGTGTCATGCGCTGACTTGGGGCATTACTTTGGACCCAAGTCTAAAAGGTCAGGACACACTCTATACTGTACGTCTTCATCTACACCACACCCACCTCTGCGCAAAAGAACCAGTTGTTTGAAGCCACGCCGTTTTCAACGCCCCATTTTTTGCCACCCCCAAACCCCCACGTCCCACCCGTTCCGTAACGACTCTTCTTCTGTGTCTGTTACCATCGTGTCCGTATTTCCGCCACCAAGTTACACAACCTCCCCACCACCTCCCCCGTGTAACTTTCGCCACGCGTTACTAAAACCCACCCCTATCACCTGCCACGCTACAAGATGACCGTCAACGAGAACGACAACGTGCCCGTCCAGTCCAGCACCCCCATTGAGGGCACCGACGGGCTGCGGCTCTTTTTCGGCAACCTGGACTTTCGAGTCTCCGCCCCTGAGCTCAAGGAGTATCTTGCTGCTTACAATGTGTGAGTACAAACTTAATCGCGCGTCGTGCGGCGTATCAGATTGCATGAGGCGATGATGGAGCACGGAATAGCGCGGCCTACGGCGTCTGCCAAGGGTCAATGGTTCAATTTCCGTCGTCATCACTCGTTTTTTTTGTTTTCTGCGACCATGCCCCATTTTGCCATGCATTTGTGTCGCATCCCATTACTAACCCAGCCAGCAGGTGACCATCCCCAAGCGACGGGTCCGGGCAAAGGCCACCAACAAGCCCTACAAGAAGGGCATGGGCTACGGCTTTGCTCAGTTCACGTCTACCGAGGACGCCTCCAAGGCTCTCGCCGAGCTCACAGACGCCACCTGGAACGACCGAAAGCTCACCGTCAGCTTCGCCAAGCCCAACCAGGTCAAGAAGGACGACGAGGGCGAGGACGAGGACGAGAACTCCACCCCCGAGGGCGGAGACGTTGTCGTTCCGGCCACCACTGCTTCTGCCACCCCCAAGAAGAGCAAGCGAAACCGAAGATCAAAGAAGGAGAACTCCGCCGAGTCTGGTGAGGCCACCTCCAACGGCACTTCGGCTGAGTCTGGTGAGGCCAAGCCCCGAGGCCGACGACCCCCTCTCCCTCTGAACGAGGAATCTCCCACCACTGACACTGTGTTTGTGGCTGGTATCCCCCGAGCTGCTACTGCCGCCGAGATCAAGGAGTTCTTTGCCGCCGAGGAGCCCGTGTCCGTCAAGATCAGCCAGCAGAACGTGTACAACCGGAAGGAGAAGACCCGGGAGCGAGTGAACCGGGGCTTTGCGCTGGTCAAGTTTGCTGACGAGGCAACACGGGACGCAGTGATCAAAAAGTACCATGAGCAGGAGTGGGACGGACGAGTGATTCACCTGCGAGTCGCCCTCGACGTCCTGCAGACTGAGGGTGAAGAGAAGGAGCCTAAGGAGGCTGAGAAGGCTGAGAAGGCTGAGAAGGAGACCGAGGCCGAGAAGGAGGAGCCCAAGGAGGAAGCTAAGAAGGAGGAGCCTGTTGAGACCAAGGAGGAGGAGGCTGCCGAGGTCAAGGAGGAGCCCAAGGAGGAGGTTAAGATCCCTACCACCGCCGAGGAGGCCCCCAAGGATGAGTAAGCATCTGCATAAATATCTACTAATTGGTTGGAGTACTTGTAATGAAGTCATGATTGCTAACGTCGCTGGAGGTTAGAATAGTTTAAATAGGAAAATACAAAAGGATGATAGTGAAAGGCGAGGAGTGAGTATGCAAGATAGTGTCTGAGCTGCATGACCAGTGAGTTGTGTAGAACCTGGGTAGGATATTATTCTGAGCGTCGTATGAATATTGTCATGAATTTGTGACTCTCTCCTGATATGACCCACTGAATAATAATTTCAGATCTTCGAATTGCCAATCTCAATATGGTCTCTTCAGACTACTTGTATTCTATAACGGCATCTGAGGAATACAACCATATGAAGACAATGTTGTATCACCATTGAAAGAAGGAGAACTAGAAGATGTGTTTCATTATTTCATGTTACTTGTAGAGTATCAGCAGTCTCTACTGCATGTCATTGTCTCATTACTGTTCATAGCTTTGTACTAGATCTGGTGTTCCATGTCAGCCTTTTTAATACTCTCAGAGAAAATGTGACAAACAACAGCATCCCATTATTTCCAATATGGCACCAAAAATTGTTCAAGAAAAGCTACCAGTTCGATGAAAATTGGTTTCTTGATTAAACCATCAAAAAACTTCTCTAATAGCTGCTTCCAAGTGTGAGTGTTTGTAACATGCCCGTCCTAACAATCGTTACTTAGTCATAGTTAGACTCAATATTCTCCCATACTAGGCACGATGATAAGAGAGCGTCCCCTTCAACGCATAAACAGCCTTGATATGGTCAAATAGTACAAGTACTCAATAAGCCTCCAGATTGTTGTTATCTAGCATCCACCACTCGTCTACCCTTCTCACGATCAAACTGTAGCTCAACTGTGGCCGCTCATCTCTAGTTAGCCGTTCACAGTAACCACTACACCGTGTACAGCCGTCAACAGTGTAAACTCTCAGCAACCATTAGATTGAACGCTACAAGTTAGCTATAAACCACCTTAGTATTTCTCTCAAAGCAATCACTGACTCTCCATTCCTTCACTAACCACCACCGTCTCATCCCACATACGCTTACATAATCAATCGTTTAAGGTTTTGACCTTCTGGTTCCCATCTCCCAAACTCTATTATTCACTTCCAACGTCACATGACTTTTCTGTCTGTGACTGCTTTTTGTCCCAAAGCGGAACTCCCAACTCACTGCGTCCACTCGCAGTCTGGGTTAAGGTACCCAAGAATTTGTCAAGTCTTCTTCCCCCCGACTGTATAACCGATAATCAACAATGGGTCGTGTCATTCGAAACCAAAGAAAGGGTGCTGGTTCCATCTTCACCGCCCACACCCGGCTCCGAAAGGGCGCTGCCAAGCTCCGAGACCTCGACTACGCCGAGCGACACGGATACATCCGAGGAGTCGTCAAGGAGATCATCCACGACCCCGGTCGAGGTGCTCCCCTCGCCAAGGTTGTCTTCCGAGACCCCTACAAGTACAAGCAGCGAGTCGAGACCTTCATTGCTAACGAGGGTGTCTACACCGGCCAGTTCATCTACGCCGGTAAGAAGGCCACTCTGAACGTTGGAAACGTTCTCCCCCTGGGCTCCGTTCCCGAGGGTACCATTCTGTCCAACGTTGAGGAGCACGCTGGTGACCGAGGTGCCATTGGCCGAACCTCCGGAAACTACGTCATTGTCATTGGCCACAACCCCGATGAGGGCAAGACCCGAATCAAGCTGCCTTCCGGCTCCAAGAAGATCGTCCCCTCCACTGCTCGAGGTGTCATCGGTGTCGTTGCCGGTGGTGGACGAATCGATAAGCCCCTGCTCAAGGCCGGCCGAGCCTTCCACAAGTACAAGGTCAAGCGAAACTCTTGGCCCAAGACCCGAGGTGTTGCCATGAACCCCGTCGACCATCCCCATGGTGGTGGTAACCATCAGCACATTGGTAAGGCCTCCACTATCTCCCGAGAGGCTGTTTCCGGTCAGAAGGCTGGTCTCATTGCCGCCCGACGAACCGGTCTGCTCCGAGGAACCCAGAAGATCAAGGAGTAAATTTAAAAAATGTATTATTGCAAAACGAACCATATGGGTGTACGGATACATGTAGAACAAGAGATGATATCATAACAAAGGAGTTTGAAGAGATGTGGTATGTACTTGTATGTAGTGTAGACTGTTCAGTGTATCAGGTATCCAAGAGTTACTGGATAGAACACCAACCACTGTATGTTTGGACGAAATTTTCAGTCAACTTTTCACTGTGAAAAATTCTACCGGTCCTGCAAACAAAGAGTGCATGTGAGGACTACGTGCTGTGATGGGGTGTAGAGTCATGTATGAGTCTATGCGGCAGTTGTATCACTAATATCGAGAGAGACTGCTGGTTTTTTCTTATTTTTTATTACTCTTTTCATATCTCCAATCTCTCCTCTTTGTTGTTACTCAGTCGTGTGGCTATGCACTCGATATGAAAAGTGTGCATGGGGTTATGTAAGTGAGACTTGGTATGAGTACGATATTAGGGGTCTGGAGCTGGAGGTATAAAAAGTGGGAAATTTGTCAATAGTAGACACACATGTTACTGTAGTAGCATTCCTTGATTAACTGTTGCTATAAGTGGGTATTTTCATTCTTTCTAATAATGAGTATAATGGTACTTTGAAAAACAGAGTAAAGTAGCTAACAGTTCCTGTTTTGGCAAAGGTGAGAGCGACGGTTAAGATGCTCATCAAAATCTGCAACATATCATGGCTCCTGGTGCAGTTTTGTTTTTTGTTAATGTCTTTCCATTCCCAGTCTGTCGCTTTATAAGCCATACAAGTACCTTCCCAAGTAACTGTCAACTAAATCATGACATGGTTCTCAGTATCTATCCGTACACCGAGGACTTGAGAGAGACTCGCCGAAATCATCGATTTAAAACATATTGACCATTTTTGAGAGTTATTCAAGCCCATGAAGTACACTCGCCACTTATAGACCGTACTTCTCAGACAGCTATTAATTGGGATACTATGGTAGAGCAGTCCAAGTAGAAGACTCTTGAGAAGTCATGATATCATTATATAGTCAGCCAAAAGTAAAATCTTATGTTAATCGGTCCGCCTGACACCTTCTATGGCTATCCGTACTCGTATTTCAGTCGCCATCAGGTACTACCTCTTACGAAGTGGGTCGCTACTACAAGTACACCCTTCTCTCCACGTTTCATCGTAATTCATTATCATTATATCATGTCTCATGAAGCGGCAACCCGCTAGTTTGTGTACCTCTTACAGGCGAACACTGGGAATCTCCCGAATAAAGCCCTGTCCAAACTTGGTGGAGAAGAAGATGACGGACAGGAGCATCAGGTCAAAAGCTCCAAGAACAAAGAAACCGGCATGAGCCCACTCATCTGAAAGGGCAAAGCCGACCTTGGTGAGGATCAGAATACCGGCTCCTCCAAACAGAGAGTACACTCCAGCAATAGAGCCTCGGATCTCAGCTCGAACGTCAGTGCAGTAGCTCATGGAAGTGATGATGACTCCAATCTGACCAACGCCAATGAAGCCACAGAAGACCATGAACCAGGCAGTCTGAGGAGAGTCAATGAGACACAGAATCCACGAGGAAACAAGTCCAAAGAGAGCAGCGGCAGTGATACAGACGGTTCGTCCAAACTTGCTAACTGCAAAACCCCAAATGGGGGTGGTCAATAAAGCAACAAGCTGTGTGACTCCAGAGATGATAGAAGCCATGATATAGGCCTCCTCGCACCGGTCAGTTCCCTTGTAGTTTCTGTCAGGGCCACAGAAGCCGTTGTTGTGGTACCACTGGTTGACAAAGGTAGGGATGAAAACAGCAGTAGCCACGGTCGTTGATCGTGCGACAAATCCACCAGCGTAAGCGAGCATGACGGATCGCTCCTTGGTCATTTCCACAAATCCCTGCTTGATGAGTTCTCCATAAGGAGGAGTAGTCACTTGGGCAGCCTGTTCTTCGGGTCGCTCTTCGTTGTTAACAGAAGCAGCAATGGAGAAGCCTCTCTGCTGACGAATCCAGCCCTTGAGACTCTTGTTGGGGTCCTGGTAGAGCGTCAGGTACAGGATTCCAGAGGCCAGAATCGCAATTCCTCCAACAATGAAGTACGATCTCTGCAGAGCTTCTCCCTTTGAGAGGTCAGGGAACTGACTAGGAAGTCTCAGGAATACCAGAAGAGAGAAAACGGCTCCAAGACCGGTAGAGATACCCACGAGAACAGGCAGAATAGCCTTTCTCTTGTCATGGTCGGTTTCGTAGCCAGCTTCCGGAGGGTCAGAGTGGAAGTGGAAGCCGAAGAAGGAGAAGGAGATGGTGGACTGAGAGATTTCAGAGAGCATGGCTGTGATCATTGAGCCAGCAGCCGAAGCTCCGACCGAGAAAAGACATCTGAAAATGAGAATATCGGGGTACAGCGTCTGTCGGGTGGTGTAGAGCATAATGGAGGTTCCAATGATACACACTCCGACCGAAGTGACGATTCTAGTGCCGATTTTGTCACTCAGAGCTCCCAGAGCAGGCGCAACAATGATACTGACAATCTCGTCGGCCACAGCGAGGTTTCCAACGTGAGTCGCCACCTTCTTTCTGTATCCTAGCAGGTCTGTCAGAATGAAGGGCTGGGTTGCTGACAGAAAGACAACAAAGGCAATGGTCAGCAGGCACGAGCCATAAAAGGCCGTGGTTTGTTTGAGGTGGAAAACACCGGGTTCCATTTTGTGTGCAGAGAGCTGTTATTCAAAATGGGGCTTTGGGGGTTGGACGTTCGAGGTTGTAGAATTACAGCCCGTACCAAACGTACCCAGGTATTAACTGTGCGCTAAACCTTAGGAATAAGCGCTAGCTGCAGGATCTGATAAAAGAGGGAAAATGATTGAGACTGAACAAGGAAGAATAACAAACCTTTGGATACTCTGAAAGGGTGAGAGATTGAAAGGGTCTGTTTTGGCTTGATTTTTTAGTATTCCATATTGCCTCTGCTTATATACTGACCTACTGTTGAACATCAGATATCACAGCCTCTTCTGTGTCCTCTTGGCACAACAGGGTTTTTGTTTGGCAGCAGTCCAATCAAAAAGATCAGAGGAAGGTGGAGCCGCAGTGCCGTGTGTTATTGAAGAGGCGGCTTAGAATACTTGTCGAGGTCTCTTGAAAAATTACTGTCGAAATTGGATCTCTACGAGTCCTACATCAATTAAATTCCTTCTAGCTCCGACGATCAATAGATTCGTTTCACTGACACGAAGTAGATCACTAACAGAACTTCATCTGATAAATCTATGCAAGTGGAACGAGTCAAACAAAGAGAGTGACTGGATCCCAGACGGTTCATTGGTGCACAAAATATGCTGCAAACTTTTCAGATGTAAGCGATAAAGAGGGCCGAAGTATTCGTTGAGTGTTCTGTGTGTTCAAGTCAAAGCTGGAGATGTCTCACACGTGCTACAATTGCAGTTAAAGATATTGTTTCTGATCTTAACAGTGTCTTTTGGTGTCTTAGTACAATTCTCTTGGGTGTGGTTGGTTGACAGCGTAAAACTGATCATGATAAGTGGACTGGTTGCGGGATATCAAGCTTAGACTGCTTCGCTCTTTATTGTTACAATATTTCTCTGAATGGTGGCCTGTCATGTTCTGTTGTTGATCATTCATACAACTCATACTCTCTCTACGGGCACTCCTTTTCTTGAATAAATACATTAAAATACAACCCACATAAATCCTACATGGCAATGACGGAGGAAGAACCCTCCTGGAATCGGGCCTTGAAGACCCGGTTGGCGTTGCTGAAGAATCCCTCCTTGAGCGACACCACAATGAACTGCGAGCCCTTGAATCGCGTCTTGATCAGATGACCAATGTTCTGGGTATGGTTGAGATCCAGAGCAGCGTCGACCTCATCAAGAATGTACATAGGAGCAGGCTTGAACTGAAGCAGAGCCAGAATGAGCGACAGAGCCACAAGAGATCGCTGACCTCCAGAAAGCTCGGCCAGAGACTCCTTCCAGATCTTACCCAGCATGACCTTGATCTCCAGACCCTCGGTGATCTCCTTGCCCTCCAGAAGCACTAGCTTAGCGAAAGAGCCTGGCAGAAGAGTAGCAAAGATCTGACCAAAGTCCTCGCTGACCTTCTTCCACGTCTTGGTAAGAGCCTTGCACTTGTACTCGTTCAGGGACACGATAGTCTGCTCGATCTTGACCTTATCCTTCTCAATGGTCTTGATCATACCTCGCAGCGTAGCCTCCTTCTTCTCAACGTTGTCAATCATGTTCATGACCTTGTCGTTGACCTTGTGGCCCAGACCCTTGATTCGCTCCTCCAGCTGGGATGCAGCTCTTCGCACCTGCTTAATGTCCACACTCTCGTAGTCGTAATGAGAACCAGGCTTGCCAAACAGATGAGCGTCGGCAGCAACCCAGTCGTACTTGGCTTCCAGAGCAGCAGAGCCCTTGGAGGCATCCTCGAGCTCCTTCATCTTACGGGTATGGAGATGCTCAGCCTCCTTGGCGGCAACAAGAGCATCAGCATGGAAGTCTCGCTTCTGTTGAAGAGTAGCCTCGAGAGATCGTCGCTCCTCGTCCATACCGTGAAGAGCAGCCATCATCTCCTCGACCTGCTCGGTCAGAGAAGCTTCCAGAGCACGAGCCTCATCCTGCTGAGTCTCAAGCTGAGTGAGACCACCTCGGGTAGCCTGAATAGCCTCTCTGAGAGATTCAGCCTCATCCTTCATACCAGTAATGTCGGACATGAACTGCTCAAGAGACACCTGAATGTCTTCATGGGCAGCAGAAGCCTCGTCAACCACAGATCGGTGCTTGTTGACTTCAGCAGCCATCTGCTCCACGGAAGCAGCCAGCTCCTCCAGCTTACTGCCCTTGTTCTTGCCAAAGTCAGCCATATCTCGCTCAATGGTACCAATGAGAGCAATGGCATCCTCCAGCTTCTGGTGAAGAGTAGGAAGAGACTCCTGAAGCTCATGAAGCTCAGCCTCCTGCTCCTGCTTCTTTCGCAGAACAGAGGCACTGGAAGAAGACTCCAGCTGCTTCTCGCCGGTCTTGATCTCGTGCTCTCGGATAGAAAGCTGATTCTCAAGCTGCTTTCGCTCGGAAATGACCTGGGAGAACTTGGCCATGGACTTCTGGATGTTGCTGAGATCGAATCGAACCTCCTCGAGCTCCTGAGTAAGGTTGTTGATACTTGTCAGCTTCTTCAGCAGATCTCCACTTCGCTGCTGAGATCCACCAGAAAGAGTACCCTCGGGAGAGTAATGGTCTCCCTCGAGAGTCACACAGTGAGCTCGAATCTGAGGATGGTAGGCACACTTCTTGGCAGTCTCGGTGTCGGCACAGACGAGAGTGCCTCCAAAAACATAAGCCATGGCCTTGGCAACCTCATCAGAGTATCCAACCAGCTCGAGAGCTCGTCCAACTCGTCCAGGAGCCACCTGCTGGGCCACGCTGAGTCGCTCGGCGGAAATAAGACCCTCAGCGGCAATCTTGTTCAGGGGGATCATGGTGACTCGTCGCTTGAGTCGACCACGCTGAAGCAGCTCCTTACCAGTAATCTCATTATCCACAACAACGTTGAACAGCTTACCTCCAGCAGCAACCTGCAGAGCAATACACTTGTCCATGTTCTCGTCTCCAATGGTCAGAAGCTCAGCGACGAAACCCTTGACGGAAGAAGCAGAGAAGTTGGCATGGGGACGAGCGTAGGTGAACTCAGAGAAAGAAGCCTGACGCTTTTCGGAGTCGATTCGAGCAGAAAGAGCGTCAATTCGAGACATGCACTCTCGTTCCTTACCGGTCCAGTCCTCGTCAGCACCAGGAACAGCCATGAGACGCTCAACCTCAGCTTCGAGAGCACCCTTGGCCTCTCGCAGACCAGAAAGCTTGTCAAGAACGCTCTGGTTCTGGCTCTCGGCCTTGGCAACCTTGGGAGCGTCTCGCTCAAGAGCCTCGGTCAAATGAGAGATTCGCATCTCAGCACGGTCGATAGCAACTCGAGAATCGTTAGCCTGCTCTCGAGCCTCGGCCAACTGACGCTGGTATCCGGACTCCTTGCCTGCAGAGGAAGCAATACCGGTCTGAAGCGATTGAAGCAGCTCTCTCTTGGACTCCAGGGCCTTGGTCATGGCGTCCAGACGCTGGGTCTGGGCATCCATCTCTCGCTGACTAGCATCAACCTCGGCCTGACGTTTCTGGAGCTCCTCGGTTCGATCTGTAGCTTCCAGACTAGCCAGAGACTCTTCTTCTTCAGTGAGCTGAGATCGCTTCAGGTCGATTGTAGTATTGAGACGGACAACTTCGTGAGAAGCAGCCTTGGCCTGTTTCTGGAGAACAGAAACGTTGGTATCCTTAGAAGCCTCGGCAGCCTGACGAGCCTTGACTTCGGCAATATCCTGCTCAAGGACACCCATCTCATGTGTGTTTTGCTCCACTGCCAGGGCCTTTGCCTCCTTCTCGGCAACAATAGCCTCAATGGCAGCAGTCATCTCCTGGGTGCCCTGGGTCAGCATGATATAGTCATGGGCAACGATGAGCTTGATAGCCCGCTCGAGATCGGACTGGGTATGTTGGTACTCGAGAAACGACTTCTTTTCCTGTCGCAGTTTGTCCAGCTTGGGCTTGATTTCCTCCTCCAGCAGCAAAGCACTCTCCTGTCTTCGCGCGTCCTTCTTGGCCATGGTCTTGAGCGCCTTTTCCTTTCGGTCCTCGTACATTCGAGTACCTGCAGCCTCTTCAATGAGAGCCAGAACCTCAGCGGGCTTCATATTCAACACCTTGGTGATTCGACCCTGCATAATCAGGAAGTTGGGGTTGTTGATGTTCAGCTGCACCGACTGGAACAGGTGCTGGACAGTCTGCTGCTGGGCTCGGTGTCCGTTGATCAGATATTTACTGGTACCTCCAAGCACAATCTGACGAGTCACCGAGATCTGGGCATACTTTTCGAATCCAATAGGGCTCGTGGCAGTATCTGAGTTGTCAAACACGATGGTGACACTGGCCTTGGTCACACCAGCCTGTCCACGCTTGTAAATAAGATCCTGGAGGTTCTGGGCTCGAACAGTAGCCATGGTGGTGATACCAAGCACGAAACAAATGGCATCCAGAATGTTGGATTTTCCACTTCCGTTGAGACCCGTGATACAGTTGAACTGCGGGTCCCAGCCGGAGATGACGGTACGCGTGGCGTACGACTTGAAGCCGTCGATAACGAGTTCTTCGACTTTCATTTAGGTGGTGAGAGTGAGATGCTGGAAAAAGAACGTTAAGCGTGTTTCGTGTTTGTGTACGGTTGTCCCGGCAACGGTTAGAGTTTGGGAGACGGGCAACCTTAAATGTTGCTTAGTAATGAGTTGTGCATAGAGACGATCATGTGTGGGCAAAAAATGCAGCAAAAATGCAGCCATTTCTCGAGGTGGAAAGGGCAAAAATGACAACCGAGAGATTCGAACTCTCGCCTCCGAAGAGACCAGGAAATTTGTTAAGGAGTTAGCCTTAACCTGGCGCCTTAGACCGCTCGGCCAGGTTGCCTGAAATGTGTCAATTTTGGGTGCTGGAGTGTTTGGAGGAGTGATCAGGGTCACGTGACCGCGGTCGTCTCTGCGTACCGCTACGACCAGTCGGTCCGGGCGCGGAGACAGGCGCGTGCTTGATTTCACCTCTGATCACCACTGACCCCCACGGACCCCCCACTTCTTCCCCACTTCCCCTCCACTCCTCCACCTTTCCAACCCGTTTCCCGAATGACTTCCCATAATCCGGTTCGCTACTTGTAGTG